>JASAMY010001566.1:0-131227 GCA_030248085.1 Paralinhomoeus sp. GSCO2_6 | reverse complement strand
CTTTGGACCAACGCACTGCGGCCGCCAGTAGAGCCGTGGGCTTGCGAGGGAAAAAGGAGCCGGCCCACGCACAGCTGCTCGTCACTCGAAGCGACGTTGCGCACCTAGGCGGGTCAAGCAGAGTTGAGGGGTATGGTCTACTCTCTAGCGCGCAAGCACACCACAGCGAAGCCGGCCTTGACGAGAGCGGTCCGACTAGAGTGCGTCTGCATGGCGCCGAGAAGCAGACGCGGGATGTCGGAGTTGGCGAGCTGACGACGCGCCTCGACGGTCGCCTCGCCCGACGTGGCGTTCCTGAGGCAGAGCAGCGCCGCCTCCACCACCGCGCCCTTGTGCGCGCACCGACGCATCAGCTCCGACAGCAGCGGCACCGTCCCGCAGCGGTGAACCAGCGCCTACGTTGGTCGGCAGTTTTTTTTCAGAGAAATAGTCTATTGGACATGCGCGCACCTTGTTGTGTGTGTTGTTGACCATGATATTCTGGAGAATGCCGACGGCGCTGACGAGCTGCGTTGTGTCATCGGGGGCGCTGAGCTGGATGAGCTTGAGAAGCGGCAGGACGTCCTGGAGTTTGAAGTCAAACCGCCTCGCCTCTCCGGACAGCACCGTCAGCAGGTCGAGCACGATGCCGGGCGTCTGCGCCATTGTGTTTCGCGCCTCCGCGCCCGCCGCGCTGGGACGCGATAGAAACGAGCACAGCGCTCCGAAACCCCCTGCAATTGCAGATGAGGCCATTGACGAGTGTGCACGCACCACCTTACAACCGCTGCCACCGCCAACCACTGCTGCCACTGCCAACCGACCCGCTGCGATGATGGCGTTGACGTTCGCCTTGGAGTTGCGGCACAACAGCTTCATGATCTTGCTGATGAGGATGGGCAACTTGTCGTAGTCGCGCCGCTCTAAGAGGACGCGCACCAGCGCCGTCGTCGCGCCACTGTCGCACATGATTTGCTGGAAGCGCGATTTCTAAGTTACGTAGTTCGTCGATCCACTACGGGAGACATTCTAGGCGTAGTTAAGATGACCACTGCCAACTTGCACGCATTGGCCGATTCGAACCACAGTAACCTTGAGGAGGACGGCTTTGCGAGGGCTCAACGGATACGTCGCGACGGCGACAAGGATGGCCAGCGTCTTGTCCTGCTTGCGCGCGTCGCCCGACTGGGGCCTGCCGTCGGTGCCGGGGCTGCTGAAGAGCGCCGAGTGGGGGTCGAAGACGGTCGCGATGAGGTTGGCCAGCGGCCAGAAGTTGGCCGGATCTCGGAGCAGGCGCGAGGGCGTCGAGTGCTTGTGCGGCAGTATGAGGATGCTGTGCAGCATGGCCAGGACCACCGAGACCTGGTGAAGGGTGACTGGCTCGTGGGCCGGTCCGGCCTCGCGTTTGGGGTCGACGTATCGTAGGAGCTTGACGATCGCCTCGAGACAGCCCTCGCAGCGGATGATGGCGTTGACGACCGTGGTGCGCGTCTCGTCGTTGGCCATGCGACTCAGTGACGCCAGACAGGTCCAGACGGACTCGGGAAAGCGGCCTCCTGCGCCCTCCCCCGCCCCCGCCGAGCGCACGTCCACGACGACGCGCTCGCAGAGGCTCTCGACCACGCAGTCCGCCAGCGTCTGGTCGGCCCGAATAGAGTCGAAGTACTGCCCGACGGCCGCGTTGATCGTGTCCGCCGCCATGTTCACTATGTCCTGAAGCAATTGACGCTTCAGCCACTCTCCGTACAGCTCGGTGGCGACACTACCTGGTCGGCATCTCTGAGCATCAGACAGAGCTCGCGGATCGCAGTCGGATCCGCAGACGACGCCGACGGGGCCGGCTCGAACTCGTCGTCCAAGGCGCCTCGGTGCAGACTCGTCACGTGCGAAATTGCAGACGGCGCCTATGAGGACAGCACCATCAATACAAGTGCAGTCCAATGGTGGTACATAGTACCGTGAAGTGGCGTAGCCAGAACTTGATTTCGGGGGGGGGGGGGAAGTCCAATTTCGGTCAAATACTCTATTTTGCAACAGGGGGTACCCTGTCGAATTTTTTTGGACATTGCGCCATTTCGGCTGGGGAAGCTTTAGACACTCTCTCATCCAATCTGTTTACACGCTTTGCGCTCGTTTGTCTGACTACATGCACACCAAACCGTTAGCAATGTTGTCAAAACGGTCGATTTCCGTGCTCAAAATAGCGCCGCTGGCAAATTTTTTAGAGTAGCGTAACGAACTTTTACGGTTTTTTATGCAAAACAATGCGCCGCAGGCGAAAATTTGGCTCTTTAGTGTCGTTTTCATCATTATTTGCATTGAAATTGAGAAAAATGCCGATATTGGCACATTGCAACAGAGGGTACCAAGTTAAAAAATTTTGGCTTCGGAAAATTTCGGGGGGGGGGTAGCTTCCCCCCCTTCCCCCCCCCTTGGCTACGCCACTGCCGTGAACACGCGCACCGCAGACGTTCCGGTGGACTGGAAGCCACTGTCGCGGCTGTACGGCGCCCACATCTGCATGCGCTCC
This sequence comes from Paralinhomoeus sp. GSCO2_6, assembly GCA_030248085.1. Lineage (NCBI taxonomy): Eukaryota > Metazoa > Nematoda > Chromadorea > Monhysterida > Linhomoeidae > Paralinhomoeus > Paralinhomoeus sp. GSCO2_6. Next base: position 128,718 of record JASAMY010001566.1, on the reverse strand, counting down.
TCGTACGTCACTTGGGAGTCGGCTGACATGAACGAGCCGATCACGGGCCCGCCGCCTAGCGTGCCGTAGTCCACGCCAGCTGCTGCCGACTGGCCGCCGGGTGCACCGCTTGCGGGCTGGCGCGTCCACTGACAGGCATACTCTTCTTCTTCACTGTATTTCGGAGGCACTACGTGCCGAGCCGACAACTGGGACGAGGCGAACGGAGCTGACGACGGCGTAGGGGGACCGCCTGGCTGTGACGAACACAGCCCTCGCGGGCCCGTTCCGCTAGCCGGCAACGGCCGGCAAGTCGAATCGGAGCCATCGACCGACTCTGGAACTACTGCTGCTGCGCCACTGTCGCTTCTCGACTGCGACCAGTGGTCCGTCCGTGCCGGCGCCTGCGAGCCCGCCGGCTGGCCGGCTGTCTCAGCCAGCCCCGTTAGTCGATGAATGGGATTCGCATCCATTTTGGTTCTCTCGTCAGTGTACTGTTAGTGTACGTGGGTACGAACCTGACTTCTGGATCTTTTCTTCACGAAACTTCAAGGTTCACGAAAAACGGACTGCTGCACAGCGAGAGAGACACACGTGCGCTAACGTGTGTCAAGCGCGACGCTGTCTGCGGGGGGTCAGAGCGTCGCTTGGGTTCGTCGTGACGCAAAGTACGCCGTCGACGGTCGACGGGACGCTTGTCCGCCTTGGGGAGCTGGTCTCGCTGTCGGGGTCTGGCTGAGTTCAGCAAGCGACGCTAGTCAGCCGGAGAATGCTGGCCGGCGGCGGGCGGCCGCGCCGCTGGAGTCCAGGCGAGAATATGGCGAGCGGTCAGACGAGTGCGGGCTACGGTAGGAATGTAGAGTTGTTGAATGTCTGGAGTTCGAGGGCCTCCGTTCCCAAGACTTGACGCCATGTGACTTCTCTGTCGTGGGTTCACTTCACTGCACTGCGTTTCAATGCAGTAAAAGGCATGATGAAAGAAGCCATTGAGAACTTTGACGTTGATTGAACTCTGCTCAGGAATCCGTCGATCGGCGATAACGCGTTGTGAGCATGGATTCAAATGGCGGTCTTTTTGAAAGTTGAAGGCTTGCTCAATTTGTAGGAAAATTAGTGGATATCTGAGTTGAAGCGTTTCGTCGGGCAACCCCCCCCCCCAGTTACATGTATGCATGGAAGTACTGTTCCGTTGAGAACTAACACCTATTCGTTCTGAACGTACCGCTGTGCCGACCTTTCCAAATTCGCGTTGTCGGTGGCGCGCTTGACAACAAGCATTGACGACAGAACAACACCGTTTGTTCGCGAGATCGTGCAATGTCCGGGGCTGGCGTATTCTATGCGTGCTTAGCCTGAGCATCATCGTGAAGACTAGTGACTCACCAACAACACCAGGGAACATGTTGTCCCACTGTGCGGAACACATTTCAGAGGGTGAGATGGTCACTCACTGAACTTTTAACGGCGCACAAGTTCAGAATTGCAGTTGCAATCTTCTGGCTGTCAAGAGTGCCGGCCGACGCGAGCACCGGCTGGGACTGGGAGATCTGTGAGGAGCGTGATCTCATCTGACCTCTGATCAATTGAAGAAAGGTTTCAGACGACACTGATGCCGAGCAAATGAGCGACGAGCTACAGAGAAGCTTGGCAAACACGCTGGCAGTTGGAACCGCCACAGTTTCAGACCTGAAACGGAGCGTTGCGAGCGCTCTAGTCGATTTCGCAGAGCGCAACCCTTCCACTTTCACTGCGGTATTCAACGAGGATGCAGAATTGGTGGTGTTGGCGGTCGCGAGTGCTGCTCAGACGGCATTCCATCGAATGCCGTCCTCACTTGCGGCATTGCTCAGTAAGTCGCGTTCGGAATCCTACTGGTTTCGACTTTCGCATAAGTGCGCGCCAATTCAGACAGTCGCGAATCTGAAGCGGAATTCGAAGGAGCATCCTCCTTGCCAGATGCTGTCCGAAACTACAGTACGCTTTCTACGTAGAAAGGCAACCTTCTTCAATGTCCTATGCATCTATTTAGAATTCGACTCCAGCAGCGTCAACAAAGCGACGATAGAGTGTGAATGCCAAAAAGGTTGTGAGGAAACTGGAGAGTGCGAAACCGATGCCGAAGATCAAAGATCAGGCGAAGAGTTGTTTGACGAGCAAAACGATAGCGCAAGTGATGCATATCTCGATCAAGAAATAGCTCTCATTCTAGAGAACTTAGATTCGTCGGAAATTTGTAGTGACGACAGTTAAGAAAAATCAGACGACTTCTTCGTTTGTTTTACATCTCCTTCCACAAGTTCGACGTTGAATAAATCAGCCTTCGGTCGGTAATTAGTGATTGGCGAACTGAACTGAAAGTCTCAAATTTACCTATGTAGGTATGTCAAGTTCACGCAATTTGCTGCCAGCCAGTTTTGGGAGAATCGTTTTTTTTTTACGCGCGCATAATGTCGACGGAACGAAGCGGCGAGGCGTTCGTCCGGCAGACGTTCAAGCCGGTGGTCGCGCTGCTGACGAGCCCCGACGTCGAACGGCTTTGTCGGACCAACAACTTGTCCTTCTGCGATTTGCTGCTGCCTTTTTCGCGCTTGTCTGCCGACGGTACCCTTTTGTACACACGAACGTGCGTGTCGACCAACGCAGCCTGCATATCCCTCACACCGTTTTAGTTTCCTACAAGGATCCGGCGAACCAGAGCTACACGCAGACGGTTAAGAATCTAGAGTTGGACTTTCGAGACTTGAAGAAGGATGGATTCCTGTTGAATACTGCAGTTTTACCCAACGTATTGGCGCAGGCGGTGAAGGAGCTGGTTCCGGAGCCGCTGGAAGCCCTCTCGCTAGAAGATGTCGCTGGTAATTCTGGGTTGGAGTATCTTACCGCTCTCAACACATGCATTACATCAGTTAGCTTTGTATCACAGATTTCCACAAAAATTGGGTCAGACTTCTTGGGGGAAGGGGGGGGGAAGGGGGTAAATCGGCAATTTCTTCGAAGGAGGCGAAGGGGGTACCCAGTAAAAGACCTATGGTCGCTGAACATCTGATCTGTGTGTCCGCCAATTCTCTGCACTTTTAGTACAATAGTCGAAGCCGCAGGCAAACCTGCCGTTTTTTGCACATCGAATTGTCTGTAGATGGGTTTCTGTCTGGGGTGGGGGGGGATGACGCCCCTCCCTAAGCCTCCCGATCACGCCCTGAGCATGGTGGGGGCGCGCGCAGGGCGTTGGAGCGAGCGCTACGACGCGTACAAGGAAACGCTGTTCCGCTGGGCTGAGCCGTCCGAGTTGGACTTCTTCAAGAGCTACGTCGCCTGCCTGCTCGCCGTCTCCACCCACGCCCAAAGCCCACTCGACGAACTCACGCGCCTCAGTCAGGCGCAGCACGTTCAGCAGGTCCTTCTGGGCACGCACGCACGCACGCACGTACACAGATCATGCTTTTGCAAAACGAAACAAACGAAACAAAACACTTTCCAGCACAAGGTCACGCAGTCGATGCCCAATCTCAGCGAGCTGGGCGGTCCGCCCTACGCGGCCCCACCCAAGTGGTTCCTGCCGAACATTTTCAAATTTCACCTCCTCGTACACGACGCGTCCAGTGGCCAGGACGAACGGTGCCTTGTTTTAAGAGGATTTTTTTTATTTCTTGTCGGTTGACTGCCGGTATCGCTGTAGTGCCGAATCGCTCTATGCGACGATGAAGTCGACTTACGGCGCTCACGCCTGCCACTTGCTTCGGATCAACTCGGCGCCTCTCGAGAACCTGCAAGTCGAGAATCAAGCGAGCGTGCCCGACCCCTGGAGATGTCTTATCGCTGCGAAATACAGAGGTTAGCCCATTAATTAGAACACGACAAATGACTGAACTGTCCCCACTCAGTGAGTCGAGTTGAAATTTGGCAGGATTCAACGCGGCGCTTGGAGCGGCCATTCAAAACGTCGGCTCTCAGTCTCCGAACGAGAGGAAGTCCTTTGAGGAGGGAATCACCGTTAAATTTGGTGAGTATTTCTCCAAAAAATTGCAGAACTTTTTTAATTCCGAAAGCTACAAAAATTCCAGGTCCGCCGAGCGCGCACCCGGAGTTTGCCTACGGCAGCGAGGCCATCCCGCACGCGCTGTCTACCGAGTGTTTGGGTAGAAAAGCTCACTTTATTTTGACACCACCACACAGCACAAGGCCGTAAACAGTCATGAAGTCATTATCGGCGGGTCTGTATCACAACGGTGTTCTTTACCCGCGAGGAAAGGTGGGCCGCCTACCTGGCACGGATCGGATACAGAAGCCTCTGAGCTGAGCGCCCGAAGCAATGAGGCCGTTCATCCGTTTCCCAACTCAGTGACCGATGTGGGAATTGAACCCCGGGCCACGAGCGCGCGGAGCGCGACGCCTTGCCACTGCGCTACTCGCTCTCCCTTTGCGTTCGATTTTTTAACTCCTCCCGGTTTTCTTTAGCGCCTTCCGAGGGAGCGTCGTTGTCGTCGGCCATTCCGACGGCGCTGCACTCTGCCAGTCTCGACAGGTTCCACGGCGCCAACCTGACGTCTGCCGATCGCGACCGAGTCAGCCTCTTCGTGCACGACTTCGTCACCAGGGGTCTCTTGCCCTACGTCGAGCGACAACTGCGTCTGCTGCACGAGCAGGCGAGCTGATCCTCTCTCTCTCTCTCTCGTCTGTCGCGCGCGACAGTTTTCGAAGCGCGCACTCGCTTAGGTGTCGGCGCGCAAGGGCCTCTCGAAGTCGTTCATCAGCGGCGCACGCAGGTGGTTCGGCGGTGGCGGCGGCGGCAGCGGCAGCGCGCTGACGACGGCCGTCAGTTCGGCCACGCTGCAGTCGGTCGTCGTCAGCAAGTCGACAGAGCCGCCGGCCAGCGTCGCGCTGCAGCCGCCAGACGAGGCGGCCTCGCCAGTCAGGAGACCAGGGTAACAGTCTAGACACAGCCCAGGCGGATTGAGTTGTTCTTGGATGAAGGGCAACGCTAGGAGGCCGTCAATGGCCCATATTGCATACCCATCTCCGTGACGCCTTCCTAGCGCCTCCAGCACCGAGGGGCGTCTACGCGGTTCCCAGAACTTACCCACCCTGGTGACGGGGTGGCGTAATCGGCGTAAACTGCGTAATCTCGGCGCGCAGTTACAATAAACGGAGGCACTGCTGTTTTAAGCGTGGCGCACGAACGCAATGAACGGACGAACGGAGAACGGACGAAATATTTGCCATGATCGAACGAATTCCACGGACATGCGGAAAAGGGCAATGTCCAGTGTCCACACTGACACATTGCTCGCGCTGTCCCATTCCCTTTCGACAAGTCCGACAGGACAAAAATGGTCGACAGGTGCTGTGGAATCTCTCGGCCGCGCTCGTCGTCCTCACATGAAAGAATGGACGAATCGATTGTCACCTGCAGACGAGGGACGCTTTTGCTGGGCAAGAGACTGCGGGTTTTGCTGGGACTGACTAGCAACCTCGCTGTCGGCGGACCAAAGGGGTACTGACGCGTCATTCGCGTCGGCGCTGTCGAGAACGCTGAGTCGGCTCCGGTGCTCACTCCAAAACCCGCACGAGGGTCACCTCGGCGAGCTGTCAGCCGCGTCCTCCAAGCAGCGCCTTGAAGGCCGGCCAGTGCAGCAACTGCATCACGCCGCTACGAGCAACGTGCGAGCGAGCACTCCTGTGCAGGCGAGAGACAACATGCGCAAAGCCCAGACTGTGGAACTGAAGCGGCCTCGAGCGCCTTTGCTGAACCTAGTACATACACACGCCTATTCATATAATACGCATATGCACGCCTGCCTCCGTTTAATGTAACTGCGCGCCGAGATTACGCAGATTACGCGTCATTACGCCGATTACGCCACCCCGTCACCAGGGGGGGGGTAAGTTCTGGACACGGTCTACGCGTGTGGAAGAACGCCATTTGCAACCAGCGGCAGCGACAGCACGAAAAGGTCCATTGGCAGGAAAAAGGTCGTAAGAGGATCTATCGAACCCGGAATCGAACCCGGAACCGGAACCCGGAATCGAACCCGGAATCGAACCCGGAATCGAACCCGGAATCGAACCCGGAATCGAACCCGGAATCGAACCCGGAACCGGAACCCGGAATCGAACCCGGAACCCGGAAACCGGAACCCGGAACCCGGAATCGAACCCGGAATCGAACCCGGAACCGTGCGCGCGCAAGGAGCTGACTCTGTACCACTAGGCCGTACGCTGCCCTAGGCGGATTGAGTACCGCGACACTGCAGGTCGTACGCGCCCGAGAGCGGCGAGATGCAGCAACGGAGACTGGCAGACCTGGCCTTTCTCTTCCAGCACTACTCCCTGGCCAGCCAGATGTACATGGGCCTCAAGAGGGACTTCCAGCACGAGCAGAGCTGGGCGCATCTGGCCGCCGCTCTGGTGCTCGCGCCTGCCTGCCTGCCTGCCTGCCTGCCTGCCTGCCTGCCTGCCTGCCTGCCTGCCTGCCTGCCTGCCTGCCTGCCTGCCTGCCTGCCTGCCTGCCTGCCTGCCTGCCTGCCTGCCTGCCTGCCTGCCTGCCTGCCTGCCTGCCTGCCTGCCTGCCTGCCTCCCTCCCTCCCTCCCTCCCTCCCTCCCTCCCTCCCTCCCTCCCTCCCTCCCTCCCTCCCTCCCTCCCTCCCTCCCTCCCTCCCTCCCTCCCTCCCTCCCTCCCTCCCTCCCTCCCTCCCTCCCTCCCTCCCTCCCTCCCTCCCTCCCTGCCTCCCTCCCTCCCTCCCTCCCTCCCTGCCTGCCTGCCTCCCTCCCTCCCTCCCTCCCTGCCTGCCTGCCTCCCTGCCTGCCTCCCTCCCTCCCTCCCTCCCTCCCTCCCTCCCTCCCTGCCTCCCTCCCTCCCTGCCTGCCTCCCTCCCTGCCTCCCTGCCTGCCTGCCTGCCTGCCTGCCTGCCTCCCTGCCTCCCTGCCTCCCTCCCTGCCTGCCTGCCTGCCTGCCTGCCTGCCTGCCTGCCTGCCTGCCTGCCTGCCTGCCTCCCTGCCTGCCTGCCTGCCTGCCTGCCTGCCTGCCTGCCTGCCTGCCTGCCTGCCTGCCTGCCTGCCTGCCTGCCTGCCTGCCTGCCTGCCTGCCTGCCTGCCTGCCTGCCTGCCTGCCTGCCTGCCTGCCTCCCTGCCTGCCTGCCTGCCTGCCTGCCTGCCTGCCTGCCTGCCTGCCTGCCTGCCTGCCTGCCTGCCTGCCTGCCTGCCTGCCTGCCTGCCTGCCTGCCTGCCTGCCTGCCTGCCTGCCTGCCTGCCTGCCTGCCTGCCTGCCTGCCTGCCTGCCTGCCTGCCTGCCTGCCTGCCTGCTGGTGTGCACGGCGCTAGCCATGCCACGCGCCCTGCTGGTGTGCACGGCGCTAGCCATGCCACGCGCTTGCAGCAAATGGCGGCGGTCAGCTCGTACATGGTGCAGAAGAAGGACTTCCCCGTGAGATACCTGGAGGGCGGACTGGGCCACTTCCTAACCGCCAAGTAAGTCAGACTCCGCCTCTCGTGTCGCGCGGGTTTCCAATGCCAATCGAGTTTCTCGCGCTGTCGCTGTCCTAGACTGCATATGCCGACATATGTCGTTCTGCCGAATGTCTTTGGTGGCCTCGTTACTAGTGCCTCTCGACAGTAAGGCCTCTAGACGGTATGCTATAATAAGTGCTATTCGCGGCCTCCCGGCGTGGCGCTTCATCCAAGAACACTCGTATCGCGTGCTACCATACCTGTAACTGGGGGGGGGGGGAGCCCCGCCGCATTTTGCCCACACCCCCCAACCCCCCCCCCCAACCCTCCCCCCCAGAATGTTTCGAAGGGATTTTCACTCAGTCTAAAACGATAAAATTGAGTAAATGGTGGTGTATTTCAGTGCTTTTCAGTGTTATGTGACCATAAAACAGCTAAATAACACTGTTTAGACCCTATTTATACCCATTTTTGACCAAAAAGTACCCGTATAACTAAAAAACACCCCCCCTTCAGAATTCGGCCATTTACCCCCCCCCCCCCACTCTTCCAGACCCGGTTACAGGTATGCGTGCTACGATTCATTCGGGAGCGGATAAAGTTGCTGAGCCGTTCAGTCGTCATGTGGAGGCGACGATGACGGCGATCGTCAGCTCGGAGCTGTGCCCCGCGTCGTCGGCGGAGAGCGCGGCGCTGCTGATCCGTCTGACTGGGCAGGAGGACGACCTGCTCAGCGCCGTCTTCCTCGAGCAGGCCGCCTGGCTCTTCTGCCGCGTACGCTGGCGCCGCAAGGCCGCCCTCCATCTCGTGCTCGCCGGACACCGCTACGGGTGCGTCCTCTCTCTCTCTCTCTCTCTCTTGAATGCTGCTGATTGGGTCTGTGCCGGAACCAGGTGGGAGGAAAATGGACCCTCCCCCCCCCCCCCGAAGTCGGATAACTGGGGGGGGGGGGCAAGGCGGTGGGGGAAGAAACGGGCGAACGGACCTACTTTTCAGTGTAACTAAATGCTCGCAGGTGGTCGAAAGTCTCAAAAATGTTCGCCTGCGCGCTTTCATGTATATTGTCGGTAATGGACCGACTTTGCGCCCCAACCGTCCCGTCCGAAAGCAGATTTCTGGATCAGCCGCAGCTCGCTCAGCGAGATCCCACTCGCTTCAGAAAGGCCGCCCAGAGGAGGCACGCGCTCAATTGCTACCGCTTGGCTTCGCGCTCCTATCTGGACAAGGGCTGGCGCTTCGCAGAGGTGCTGGCGGTGGTGACACCCCGGCGTCATGCTCCTCACCCAGCTGCTCGTGTCGCCGCCACGCGCCTAGGACCACGTCAACTACACGATGGGCCACCAGTACAAGACTGCCGAGCCATCGCCTAGACTGGCCGAGGCGGCGGCCGCGTTCGGCCGACTGCTGGTCGAGAACAGCGGCCAAAGGGACCTGCAGCAGGCGGCCTTTCTCGCCGACTATCTCCAGGCCTACGCCGCCGCGTTCGCCGGCCTCGCCTTGACCGACAGGCCGGAACTGCCAGTCCCACTAGTGGACGCCCAGTCGACCAGGGTTTTCGTGGGAGATTCCGTCGAAGGTGGCTGCTTCAATTTTCGATTGTATTGCGTTGTTACTGTTGTTGCAATTCAGTGGACTGTACGCGCGATCTGTTGGAGCAGTTCTTGTCCGAACCAGGCGATTGTCAGCTCTCTTATCAGGACGACAGCACCGACAATCGACAACCGCTCCTCTTGCCGCTGCATGAAAAGTACACAGTGGCCGTCACCGTCAAGAATCCTCTGCAAATTGAGGTTTTCGTCACTCTAGCTTATTCGAATATTTTTTTTACGTTTTATTTAGATAGCCTTGCTGGACATTCGGTTGGAGTGCAATTTCGAGTCCTGTGCCGAGGTCTGAATTTTGATTCTATTTTTTTTCAAGGGTCAGCCAAGCTTGTTTCTAGAGAGTGCCGACGTTCTCGCTGGCCGCAGGGCAGTCCAAGGGGCTAGTGCTGTCGCTGTGCCCCAGAGACCCCAAGCTGGCTGGACAGACGCTGCAGATCACAGGGATCGTCTACAAGGTGTCCAAGCCGGCGACCATGTTCTCTGGGGTGAATCTGAAGGAGTTCGACTCTCTGGACGGCCGGCAGAGTCTCGGACTGAGAGGGAAGCGACTCAATGGAACGATGGCCGAAAAGAAGTCGCCAGTCTATGGAGAGGACTGTAGACTCGCTCCCGTGGTACCGACAGACAACGCGCCGCGGTTGCAGGTACGTACAGGTACATTTAATCCAGTTTTTTTAGTCGTGGAGGGGAGGGGAGGGTGCTCTGTGCACTGACTTGGAGGGGTCATGGTGGTACGACCTCCTGTGGGTGAGGGGTCCAAAATTTAACCTTGTTGCATCAAAATAGCGCGTGAGGTTGAGCAGACGCCCTCCGCCTCCCGTGCCCCGTTTGGTGTGGTTGTGTAGTGGGTCGACACAGCGGTGTAGCTAGTATTGTTGCATTCAGGTGCAATTGAGCGGCGGCACAGCGTCGCGAATTCCATGCGTCGCTTGCGAGGCGGTGGAACTGCCACTGACTCTCTACAACGCCGGCTCGGTGGATATTGATTCGATCTCGGTCGAGTCTACTCTTGGCGATCAAATCGCCGTTATATCCACGGATCAGTTTCCGTTCGAAATCGGCCTGGACTTGTCGGGACAGCAGCTGCTTTGGAAGTCCTGCAAGCCGTTCCGCCCCCAGTCGAGCGCGCAGCTCACCGTCCTAGTCAGAACCGAAAATCACGACGACCCAACCGACTTTCCCATCACGATTACATACCAGGCTGGAACTTGGTACGCACGGGTAGCTCGCTGGAGGGAGTGTGTACTGAACCCCCCCCCCGCCGACTCGCCAGAGTTAGAACCCTATTCGGTCCCATTTTGACCCAAAAGTTCCAATTTGACGCTATTTGGTGAACAAATTCCCATTCTGACATCTAACACCACCCCTGCCACTTTTTCTCACCACTCCCCGTCGAAGTGGCATGTCACGCCCCACCCCCCGGCTCAACCCGACCGGGCTAGAACGATACAACTGTGGAGGGGTGCTCGTTTTGGCAGGCGTCGACGCGTCGCTCGCTGCGTGTCGGTGCAGCCGTCGACTTGTCTCGACGTGGGCCGTACCGTCCACTGCGGCTCCGTCGACTCCGCGCTGCTGCAGCTCGACTGCGCCGACGTCAGCCCCTCGGCCGTCGTCAGACTGCTCAGGGTGGCCGTTGTCGACAGGCACTGGCGCGTACTGCAGCACCTGCCGGCTGCCGACAGTGACGACGGTTGGCTGCTCATCGAAAGGTTGCCGAGATGTAGACGATCACAGAACGCTCTTCAGATGCCTTGCTGCAGCCTGGAGAGTCGGTGAGCGTCTGCGTCCGCCTGGGGAGGGGAGCCTCAGAGGTGGCTGCAACTGAGGCTGCTGGTACGGTGTCGGAACACTGGCTCAGCAACCCTGCCGACCGGTCACAGCACTCTTCAACGACGGTCTTCCCCTGGTACCCGAGCGTCTATTCGTGCAGGGGCGACCAGCTTAAAGTGGCCGTCTTGTGCGAGGTAGTCCTGTCCATGGTACTGTTCCCTCCACCTCAGCAGACAAGGACGCACAGGTGACGACCACCGCTGAGGGGATGGGAGGGCAGCGGTGTAGGCTGTCAGAAGTCTGGCTGACCGTCCCCCACGACGCCCTGTCCAAGGCACTGGCAGCCAAGAGCGCGAGGCCTTCCGCGGCGCAGACCTTGTCCATCTCGAGGACGTTGGAACTTGAGGTGGAACTTTGAAGCTTGCGCTGGTTTCCTAGTTTCGAGCGACCCTACGACTTGCGGCTCTAGACACTGTAATAGTTGCTTAAGAAGGCCACACCCCCCCCCCCCCCCGCCGCACGTTTTCGTTCCTGCGCAAAGCGTTGAAAGCAGCTGTCGCTTCAGAGAGAGTGGAGGACGCAGGAGAAATTGGCCATGGTCTCCGCGGAGCTGAGACCGGCCTCCGCGACCGTCCGTCACGACTTTCAGAAGCAGTGGTACGTACGTGTGCGTACAATTTTCATTCTAAGCTAAGTCTGCAGTCCACCAGTCTTTGACGCGTTCTCTTTGTCGGTCCGATCTAATGGCCGCCTAACTAATTTCAGTCTCTGTGAGCTGCCCGTCCGCCTGCTCGTCGCCAACGCGACCGACCTCGACTGCCGCCTGTCGGTGCGCGCAGTCGACGGCCTCTTCGACAGTGTCAGCGTCGAGAGCTCTGTCGCCGAAACGGCTGGCAGCAGCGGCACCGTCTTGGACGGCGCTGTCGACGCGACGGCGGTCCACTGGACGCGCACGGTGGCCGGCGCCGTCGAGCTGCCGAGACGCGGCTCGGCAGCGGTCGAGCTGACGGCGGCCGTGACGCGATGCGGCGTTTTCGAACTGGGTTGGAATTTGAAGCTGCAAGTGCTGGACGTCGAAGGCAAGGTCATGAAAGAGGACCACGCAGTCAAGCTGGCCAGGACCTATGTCACAGTGGTCGGATGACGCGCACGCACGCACGCACCACGCGCTTTCACGCAGGGTGATATTTGAAGCGACCGAGCCTGTGATCTTTGTTTGCGTGAGCTCTATCACGTTGGGAAAAAAAAGACCAAATGTGGAACTTTGTTTAACAAGTCTAACCGAGAAATTCCTTTCCAAAACCCGAACTCGAACGAGATGCGACAAGGAGCGGACCCGCGATTCGACAATTGTAAAGGGGGGGGGGGGGAAGGCGCCGACTCTCTACATTGCACTACTTGCTGCTGACTTCTAATCAAAGCGGAAATCAAAGGGAATCGGGAGTACTGACGGCGATCCAACTGTAGAGAGGCTCAGGAAAAGGATGGGAGGGGAGGGAATCACTGCTTCTTCGGGGGCTCGACGGCGGGCGGGGCGGCGGCAGCGCTGTGCTGGATGGGCACGGAGCGTTCCTTGCTAGACTCCACCGCCTTTTTGGGCGCCTGAAGTGCGGACATCGGGCATTCAAAACCCAGGTTCGAATTGATTATTATTCCGGCGTCCGTACCTGCACGGTAAGGATGCCCTGCTCGGTGAGGTTGTAGACGACGGCCTCGGGGTCGACGTCCTTGGGCAGGGCGTACTTGCGGACGAAGTGGCGGGTGACGAAGCCGTGCTCGTCCATGCGCTCCTCGTGCTTGCCCTCCACCACCACCTGCGTCTCCGTCATCTCCACCTGCAAGCACGCAAACAATGTTTCCCACGAGACCGAAAGGAACGACGCGACGACGACGCACGTTGATCTCCTCGCGCTTGAAGTCGGAGACGTCGATGTGGACCGCGAACTTGTCCTCGGTGTTCTCGACCTCGGAGACGCCGCGCTGCGCGTCGACGGCGACGCGCTCGCACAGGCTTTCGACCACGAGCTCCGCCAGCGCCTGGTCGGCGCGAATCCAGTTGGAGTGCTGCTTCACGGCCGCGTTCAACGCGTGCGCCGTTTCTTTCACAACGACCTGAAGCAATTGACGCTTCAGCCACTCTCCGTACAGCTCGATGGCGACGCTACCTTGTTGGGATCTTTGAGCATCAGACAGAGTTCCCTGATCGCGGCCTTGCTGTCCATTGCCCTTTTGACCAGACCTTTTGCCAATTGAACTTACCGTGTCTGCGCCACCGCATAGTCCATCGAAATTTGCATATTCATGTTAAGTTGCATTTTCAGAAAACGAATTTATTGACCGTGCAGACTATGGTAGACTACCGTACATGAGTCAATGCGGGGAGTTCATCCCACTTCGAATTGCGGTGCGCACAGCGCCCAAATTCAAACTCTGCGTTTCGTATATTTGCATATTTAATATTGATTATTTGCATAAGTTGGAGCGCAGTTGTAGTTTTGTAGCTCTGTTGAATACTGCAGTTTTACCCAACGTATTGGCGCAAGCGGTGAAAGAGCTGGCTCCGGAGCCGCTGGAAGCCCTCTCGCTAGAGGATGTCGCTGGTAATTCTCTCGGTTTAGAGCATTATACCGCTGTCATGGACCTGCAAGTAGCCTGCAAAATTAAAGTCTACTCACTCGCTCCAAATGTGTTCTGGAACTGGAAGCCACCTTTGTATACTTTTATAGCTACGAAGTACAAAAGTACAGGGCCTCAGGCTAACTTGTAACGTGTTTGCCTCTTCTTTCACCGTTTTACCGTTCTTGCATACAAAATTGACTTCAGGTTCTGGAAAATGAAAGACGGGGTGGTTTCGGAATTGGGTCTGCCTCGTGAGGGGAGTACCCCCCCCCCCCCCCCCTTCCCACAGAGGGCACTCTGACACGCATGATCATGGTTGTGCCGCGCAGGGCGTTGGAGCGACCGCTACGACGCGTACAAGGAGACGCTGTTCCGTTGGGCGGAGCCGTCCGAGTTGGACTTGTTCAAGAGCTACGTCGCCTGCCTGCTCGCCGTCTCCACACACGCCCCAAGCCCCCTCGACGAACTCACGCGCCTCAGTCAGGCGCAGCACGTGCAGCAGGTCTTCGGCACGCACGCACAGATGCGCGCACGCACGCGCCGGCACGCACGCACGGAACGCACGCACGTACGCACGCACCGGCACGCCGCACGCACGCACGCACGCACGCACGTTCTCAAGTACGCACGCACGCACACATGGTTTTGCAATACGAAAACAAACTTCAGCACAAGGTCACGCAATCGATGCCCAACCTCAGCGAGCTGGGCGGTCCGCCCTACGCGGCCCCACCCAAGTGGTTCTTGCCGAACATTTTCAAATTTCACCTCCTAGTACACGACGCGTCCGGTGGCCAAGAAGAACGGTGCTTTGTTTTTTTGCGAGGAATTTTTCGAATTTTTGTCGGTTAACTGCCGGTATCGCTCCAGTGCCGAATCGCTCTATGCGAGCATGAAGTCGACCTACGGCGCTCACGCCTGCCACTTGCTCCGTATCAACTCTGCGCCTCTTGAGGACCCGCAATTAGAGAATCAAGCAAGCGTGCCCGACCCTTGGAGATCTCTTATCGCTGCCAAATACAGAGGTTAGTCTATTAATTACAACTCAAGCAAATGATTGAACTGCCCTCAGTCAACCTAGTTGAAATTTGCCAGGATTCAACCCTGCGCTCGGGGCGGCCATTCAAAACGTTGGCTCTCCCAACGAGAAGTCTTTCGAAGAGGGAATTACTGTTCAATTTGGTAAGTACCCCCCCCCCCCGAAATTGCAACACTTAAAAAAAATTTCCAAATCGGACAAATTCCAGGACCACCGAGCGTTCAGCCAGAGTTCGCCTATGGCAGCGAGGCGATTCCGCACGCGCTCTCTACCGAGTGTTTGGGTTTGTTGTTTTTGTGTTTGCGACTTTTCTTTGTTACTTTAACTCGTTTTTGTTCTTTAGCGCCTGCCGAGGGAGCGTCGGCGTCGACAATTCCGACAGCGCTGCACTCTGCCAGTCTCGACCGGTTCCATGGCGCCAACTTGACGTCTGCCGACCGCGACCGCATCAGCCTCTTCGTGCACGACTTTGTCACCAGGGGTCTTTTGCCCTACGTCGAGCGCCAACTGCGTCTCTTGCACGAGCAGGCGAGCCGCCTCTCTCTCTCCTCTGTCGCGCGACAGTTTTTGAAGAGCTCGCTGCTTTAGGTGTCGGCGCGCAAGGGCCTCTCGAAGTCCTTCATCAGCGGCGCTCGCAGGTGGTTCGGAGGTGGCGGAGGCGGAGGGGGCAGCGCGCTGACGACGGCCGTCAGTTCGGCCACTCTGCAGTCGGTCGTCGTTAACAAGGCGACGGAGCCGCCGGCCAGCGTCGCGCTGCAGCCGCCAGACGAGGCCGTCTCGCCCGTCAGGAGACCGGGGTACCATCCTTAGCCAGACACAGAACGCCCTCCCGTTGAGAGGCGCTAGCCACGAGGGCCGCCAGAGACATTCGGAAGAACGCCATCTGCAATCTGTAGCATAGAGAGCACGAAAATCCATTGGCAGGAAAATCGTCTTCGCTGTCCATCAAGAATCGAATCCAGCACCGTGCGCGCAAGAGGCCGGTTCTCTACCACTAGGCCATACGCTGCCCTAGGCGGATTGAGTGAGTGAGTACTCGACTGCAGGTCGTACGCGCCCGAGAGCGGCGAGATGCAGCAGCGCCGACTGGCCGACCTGGCCTTCCTCTTCCAGCACTACTCCCTGGCCAGTCAGATGTACATGGGCCTCAAGAGGGACTTCCAGCACGAGCAGAGCTGGGCCCATCTGGCCGCCGCACTGGTACTCCTTCTGCCCGCCTACCCGCCTGCTGGTGGTGTGCACACTGGACTACCCATGACGCGTGCTTGCAGCAAATGGCGGCCGTCAGCTCGTATATGGTGCAGAAGAAGGACTTCCCCGTCAGATACCTGGAGGGCGGACTGGCCCACTTCCTCACCGCCAAGTGAGACAGACACCCTCTCGTGTCGCGCAGGATTCGCCTGTCAATGGAGTTTCTCGCGCTGTCGCTGCTCTAGAGATTGCAGATGGCGTTCTTCCGAATGTCTTTGGCGGCCCTCGTGGCCAGTGCCTCTAGACGGAAATGCGTCATGTATGCTATATGTGTCATTCGCGGCCTCAGCGTGGCCCTTAATCCAACAACAACTTGTATCGCGAGCTACCATTCATTCGGGAGCTGATAAAGTTGCTTACCCGTTCAGTCGTCGGCTGGAGGCGACGATGACGGCGATCGTCAGCTCGGAGCTGTCGTCGGCTTCATCTGCGGAGAGCGCGGCGCTGCTGATCCGTCTGACTGGGCAGGAGGACGACCTCCTCAGCGCCGTCTTCCTCGAGCAGGCCGCCTGGCTCTTCTGCCGCGTACGCTGGCGTCGCAAGGCCGCCCTCCATCTCGTGCTCGCTGGACACCGCTACGGGTGCGTCGTCTCCTCTTGAATGCTGTGCTGATTGTTCTGTGGCGGATCCGGGGGGGGGGAGGGGAAGGGACCAATCCAATTCCACCCTCCCGCAATCGGAAAACTGGGGGGATGGCAAGGCGGTGGTAGAAGAAACGTGCTAGCGGACCCCTCCGAAAGCAAATGTCTGCATCCGCCGCTGCTCACTCCGCGAGATGCTACTCGCTTCAGAAAGGCCGCCCAGAGGAGGCACGCGCTCAGTTGCTACCACTTGGCCTCGCGCTCCTATCTGGACAAGGGCTGGCGGTTCGCTGAGGTGCGGCGACACTCACTTGCTCAGCGTTGAGCGTCGCCTGCAAGGCGGTGTCGCCGCGCGCTTAGGACCACGTCAACTACACGATGGGCCACCAGTACAAGACCGCCGAGCCGGCGCCCCGACTGGCCGAGGCGGCGGCCGCGTTCGGCCGACTGCTGGTCGAGAACAGCGGCCAGAGGGACCTGCAGCAGGCGGCCTTCCTGGCCGACTATCTGCAGGCCTACGACACCGCATTCGCCGGCCTCGCCTTGGCCGACAGGCCGCCATTGCCAGTCCCACTAGTGGACGCGCAGTCGACCAGGGTTTTCGTGGGCGATTCCGTCAAAGGTAGGTGTTTGGCATTTCGATTGTATTGTGTTGTTACCGTTGTTTCACTTCAGTGGACTGTACGCGCGATCTGTTGGAGCAGTTCTTGTCCGACCAAGGCGATTGTCAGCTCTCTTATCAGGACGACAGCACCGACAACCGACAACCGCTGCTCCTACCGCTCCATGAAACGTACAAAGTGGCGGTCACCGTCAAGAATCCCCTGCAAATCGATGTTTGCGTTTACTCGAGAATATTCGAAAAAAAGGCTTTTACATCTTCAGATAGCCTTGCTGGACCTTCGCTTGGAGTGCAATTTCGAGTCCTGTGCCGAGGTTTTGAATTTTGTTTGTTTTTTTTTTCCAGGGTCAAGTAAACTGGCTGTCTAGACGGTGAAGACGTTCTTGCTTCCGGCAGGGCAGTCCAAGGAGCTAGTGCTGTCGCTGTCTCCCATAGACGACACGCTGGCTGGACAGACGCTGCGGATCACGGGGATCGTCTACAAGGTGTCCAGACCCGTGACCATGTTCTCCTTGGCGAGACTGATGGAGTTCGACTCGCTGGACGGCCGGCAGAGTCTAAGACTCAGAGGGAAGCGACTCAATGGAACGATGGCCGAAAAGAAGTCGCCCATCTATGGAGAGGACTGCAGACTCGCTCCCGTCGTGTCGACGGAGAACGCGCCGCGGTTGCTGGTACGTACACGTGCATACATGTATGTAATCGAGTGTTGCTTTTTTTGTCGTGGATGGGGTGTCGGTCGTGGAGGGGAGGGGAGGGGGGGGGCGGTCTGCGCACTGACTGGGTATTGTGTCTGCCCAGCCTGCCCAGCTGATCAGCTGATCCTTGATCAGCTCGAAGGCGTCGTTGCACTCCTGGGACCACTTGAAGACGACGTCCTTGCCCGTCAGTCGACGCAATGGCTCGGTCGTTGCGAAGTCCTGATAAAGCTGGCGTAGTAGTTGGCCATGCCGAGGAACCGTTGTATTGGCCTTCAAGGCCTTAAGGCCTTCAAATTCACCGGTCCTGGTGTCTCGGCAACAGGCTTGAGGTTTTCTGCTCTGTTTTCGTTTTTTGTTTTCTTTTGGGAGTCCGCCGAGACGTGGAAGCCAAGCACGTCTACGCTGGGGACCTTGAAGCGGCACTTCGTCGTCTGCAGCCGGAGGTCGTGCTCTTGGAGCTTGATGAGGACATTTCGCAATGCCTGGTCGTGCACCTCGGGTGTAGAGCCGAATACGATAGTGTCGTCAATATATCATCCTTCGATGCCCGCCAACGCTCGCGACACTAACTGCTGGCAGACGGCGGCAGCGTCTTTCAGACCCATCGGCAGGCGTCGATATTGCCGGTCCTTTCCACGTCGCGCCGGCAAACCGCCGCTTCATCGTGGTGCTAACTTGGGGCATGGTGGTACGACGACCTCCTGTGGGTTGGGGGGGGGGGGGTCCAAAATTTGACATTGATGCGCCATAATTGCGTTAGGTTTAGCAGACAACAGACAGCTCTTGAGCAGACACCCTTCTCCCCGTGCTCCGTTTGTTGTGGTTTTGTAGTGGTGCGACACCGCGGCGGTAGCTAATCAATGTGTTGTATTCAGGTGCTATTTCGCGGCGACGCTGCGTCGCGAATTCCTTGCTTCGCGTGCGAGGCAGTGGAACTGTCAGTGACTCTCTTCAACAGGGGCCTGGTGGAGATTGATTCGATCTCGGTCGAGTCTACTCTGGGCGATCAAATCGCCGTTATATCCACGGATCAGTTTCCGTTCGAAATCGGCCTGGATTTGTCGGGACAGCGGCTGCTTTGGAAGTCCTGCAAGCCGTTCGCCCCCCAGTCGAGCGCAGACCTCACCGTCCTAGTCAGAACCGAAAATTACGACGACCTCACCTACTTCCCCGTTACGATTACATACCAGGCTGGAACTTGGTACGTGGGGCTCGCTGCAGGGAGTGTGTAGAACGAGACCATACTTGTATCCGTCCCCCCCCCTCCCTAGACTCCCCCGACTCGCCAGAGTTAGAATCCTATTTGGTCCCATTTTTTATCAAGAAGTTCTAATCTGGACGCAATTTTGGTGAACAAATTCTCATTCTGACATCTAGCCCCCCCCCCCCCCGATTGGCTCCGGGACCGTCCCCACTCCGGCTCAACCTGACCGGGCTAGAACGGTACAACTGTGGAACAAGACTCGTTTTCGCAGGCGTCGACGCGTGGCTCGCTGCGTGTCGGTGCAGCCGTCGGCTTGTCTCGACGTGGGCCGTACCGTCCACTGCGGCTCCGTCGACTCGGCGCTGCTGCAGCTCGACTGCGCCGACGTCAGCCCCTCGGCCGTCGTCAGACTGCTCAGGGTGGCGGTCGTCGACAGGCTCTGGCGCGTACTGCAGCAACGGCCAGCTGCCGACAGCGACGACGGTTGGCTGCGCGTCGACAGGTTCCCGAGATGTAGACCGCAACCCTCTTCAGATGCGCTCCTGCAGCCTGGAGAGTCGGTGAGCGTCTGCGTCCGCCTGGGGAGGCGAGCGTCGAAGGTGCCTGCAACTGAGACTGGCACGGTGTCGGAACACTGGCTGAGCAACCCTGCCGACCGGTCGCAGCAATCTTCGACGACAATCTTCCCTTGGTACCCGAGCGTCTACTCGTGCAGGGACGACCAGCTCAAAGTGGCCGTCTTGTGCGAGGTAGTGGTGTCCATGGTACTCTTCTCTGCACCTCAGCAGACGCCGACGCGCAGGTGACGACCACCGCTGAGGGGATGGAGGACCAGCGCTGCCGGCTGTCAGAAGTCTGGCTGACCGTCCCCCACGACGCCATGTCCAAGGCGCTCGCAGCCAAGACCGCGAGGCCTTCCGCGGCTCAGACGTTGTCCATCTCGAGGACATTGGAACTCGAGGTGGAACCTTGAAGCTTTTGCGAAGCGTTTCTAGTTTCGAGCGGCCCGCATGTTTTCGTTTCTGCGCAAACCGTTCAAAGCAACTGTCGCTTCAGAGGGAGTGGAGAACGCAGGAGAACCTGGCCATGGTCTCCGCAGAGCTGAGGCCGGCGTCCGCGACCGTCCGTCACGACTTTCAGAAGCAGTGGTACGTGTGCGTGCAGCTTTGCAGTCGGCAGAGTCGACCGGTCTTTGACGCGTTCTTTGTGTCGATCCGATCTAATGGCCGCCTCATCTCAGTCTCTGCGAGCTGCCCGTCCGTCTGCTGGTCGCCAACGCGACCGACCTCGACTGCCGCCTGTCGGTGCGCGCTGTCGACGGCCTCTTCGACAGCGCCGGCGTCGTCGAGAGCGCAGTCGCCGAGATGGCTGGCGGCGGCGGCACTGCGTTGGACAGCGCCGCCGCTGCCGACGCGACGGCGGTCCACTGGACGCGGACTGTAGCCGGCGTCGTCGACCTGCCGAGACGCGGCTCGGCAGCGGTCGACCTGACGGCGGCAGTGACGCGATGCGGCGTCTTCGAACTGGGCTGGAATTTGAAGCTACTGATGAAAAGTGCAACGCACGTGGACAGCCTTTAGGCAGACAGTTTGCATTCCTTGTGGGAAGCAGCGCTCGCCGTGTTCGGCGCTGCCGCTGCTGTGTAGTCTAGTCGCTGTGTTTCCTGATCGCTGCTGTGTATCTGCTCGCCTCGCACGAATAACCCCAACAAAGGTTATGGGCCCAGAAGCGCTCTAAGGCAGAGCAGCAGCAACACAAGAGGGTGGTGCGCAGTGTCAGAGTCGTGCTGGTCGGGACCTCGTTGGAACAGGTGTGGGCCATACACGATTTCTGACAGCTGCAAAATCACACCGGACGGCGATGGCTGAGAGAGCGATGGTCGTGGCTCTCAACGATAGCAACTATGCCACTTGGAGTGTGCAGATCAAGATGTTGCTGATCAAGGAGGGTCTCTGGAGCGTTGTCGACAACTCAGAGGCAGCACCCAGTGCCGGAGCTACGAACCAGCAGATCAGCGACTACAACAGGCGCAAAGAAAAGGCGCTGGCGACGATCATGCTTGCGATCGAGCCGAGACTGCTCTACCTGGTGCCCGATCCACAGGGCCCTAACAGGACCTGGCAGGCGCTGCAGCAGCACTTCCAGAAGAAGTGTTGGTCAAACCGACTGATGCTGCGACGACAGCTGAATGAGCAGCGACTCCACGATAACGAGTCAGTCTCTGGTCACATCAAGAAGATGACCGAGTTGTTTGGCGCTTTGGCTGTGGTTGGCGAGGCTGTCAAAGAAGAAGACCAGGTGGTGACTCTGCTTGCAAGTCTTCCTGACAGCTACAACACACTCGTCACGGCGCTGGAGATGCAAATCGACAAACTCGACATGAGCGTTGTCACTGAGCGGCTCCTGCACGAGGAGGCCAAGCGCAGTACGCGAACAGCAGCAGGACCAAGCTCGAGCTCGACTCTGCTCACAGCTAAGTCCAAAAGCTACAGTAGGACGGCTGTACGCAAATGCTGGCACTGCGGCGGCAACCACTTGCGCCGACACTGCAGAGAGTATCAGAAGTCACTGCAGGAGGAGCCGAACCCAAAACAGAAAAGTCGACAGGTTCACCGAGCGAAAGCGATAACGCAGGACAGGAGGGAGAGTGGTGACCATCCTGACAGCGGCAGTCAGGGTCACACAGTCCTGAATGCGCTCAAGAAAACTAACGACGGCACCAGACAGCAAGATTTGCTGGCCGATTCAGGCGCGTCAAGTCACATGACGCACCAGCGCGAGCTGTTCAAAGAGTTCGCTGTGCTCGCTCCTCCAGAACATGTGGTTCTGGGCGACGGCAGTGCAGTGGAGGCTGCTGGCAGAGGCACCGTCTGGATACAAGTGGAGCTGAACAACAAGTGGCAGGGACGGGCCCTGCTAGATGTGCTGTACGTACCAAAGCTAACGTACAACTTGTTCAGCATTCCAGCCGCCACCACTCGGCACAAAAAGGAGGTCGTGTTCACAGGACGCACGTGCCTCGTACGCGACGCAAAAAGCAAGCAAGTAGCTGCGACAGGAACGTTGGATGCAGCAACTGGACTTTACAAGATGAACTGCAGAGGTGACGCACCACCAGTGAGTGAGCGTGTCCAGGTTGCGCAAACAGCAACGAACAACACGCTGCTCTGGCACCAACGCTACGGTCACTTGGGCGAAAGAAATTTGCAGCGACTCAAGAGAGAGGAGTTAGTGCGAGGCCTAAAAGAGCCACTGCAAGAGAAACTGCCTTTCTGCTCCAGCTGCATCGATGGGAAGTTGCATCGACAACCGTTTCCCCAGTCGTCCACCCGAGCGACAGAGTTGCTGGAACTGATTCACACGGACGTGTGTGGTGAGATCAAGCCCAGTTCAATGGGCGGTGCAAAGTATGTCATCAGTTTCATCGACGACAAGTCCAGATTCACGCGCGTCTACATGATGCACCACAAAAGCGAAGCGCTGCAGAAGTTCAAAGAGTTCAAGAGTCTGGCCGAAAAAGAAACCGGGCACAAGATACAGACTCTTCGAAGTGACAACGGCGGTGAGTACACTTCTCATGAGTTTGACGCGTTTCTACGAGAGCAAGGCATCAAACACCAGCGGACGGTCCCCAAGACGCCTGAACAGAATGGCGTAGCTGAGCGACTCAACAGAACGCTGGTGGAGATGGTTCGCGCCATGCTGTCAGATGCCAAGCTGCCCAAGAGCTTGTGGGCTGAAGCGCTCAACACGGCTGTGTATCTGAAGAATCGCAGTCCCAGTACAGCCGTCGAAACAACTCCATTCGAGCTGTACTACAAGCACAAGCCAGGAGTGAGTCACTTCCGTGTGTTTGGTTGCGTGGCCTACGCACACGTTCCAAAAACCGAACGCAAGAAACTGGACGCCAAAGCCAGGAAGTGCTGGTTTTTGGGCTATCAACCAGGCTACAAAGGCTACCGACTCCTCGACGTGTCAAGCCGAAAAATCGTCATCAGTCGCGACGTCGTGTTCAACGAGCAAGACCGTCACGAAGGCGCAGGCAGTGACAGTGACGCTCAACATGAGGAGGAGACGCGACTGGAGCTGCAGCTGGATGACAACTGCAGCGGCGGCCCAAGCAAGGAGCCATACGACGAGCCAATTGAGGAAGAGCCAGCAGCACCTGACAACAACACTGGTGAGCCAGTGCAGGCAGATTTTGAGGACGCTGCTGACAACAGCGAGGTGGCGCCACCGGAGATTCCGCCGCCAAGGAGGTCTGGACGAGTCAGAAACCCACCAGAGAGATACGGGGAGTGGGCAACGCTCGTGAGCACTGAAAGAGAGACAACTGAACCAAGAACACTGGCAGAAGCACTGAAAGCGCCAGACGCGAAGCAGTGGAAACAGGCTGCACAGGAGGAGTACAACTCTCTCATGGAGCACAACACCTGGGAGTTAGTCGAGTTGCCCAAGGAGCGCAAGACCGTCGACTGCAAGTGGGTCTTCCGCATCAAACACAACGAGGATGGCTCCATAGAGCGGTACAAAGCTCGACTAGTGGCCAAAGGTTTCACGCAGAAATACGGCGTTGACTACGACGAAGTCTTCTCCAGTTGTGCGATTCGAGTCGGTGCGCACCCTCGTCGCGCTTGCTGCACAACAGGGTATGAAGCTGCACCAAATGGA
The DNA here is from genome assembly GCA_030248085.1 of Paralinhomoeus sp. GSCO2_6. NCBI lineage: Eukaryota > Metazoa > Nematoda > Chromadorea > Monhysterida > Linhomoeidae > Paralinhomoeus > Paralinhomoeus sp. GSCO2_6. The sequence goes on along the minus strand of JASAMY010001566.1, from coordinate 105,234 downwards.
CGTGTCAACTGCGTTTCTCAACGGCACGCTCAAAGAAGAAATCTACATGGAGCAGCCAGAAGGATTTGCAGTGAAAGCAGTGAAAGGAAAAGAGAGACTGGTCTGCAGGCTCAAGAAGAGCCTGTATGGTCTCAAGCAGTCGCCAAGATGCTGGAATGAAGCGCTGCATGAGCAGCTGAGCAAACTCGGCTTCAAGCAGTCAACTGCTGATCCATGCATCTACAGTCGACGAGACGTGCACGCTCAAGCGGTGTATCTGGGTGTCTATGTCGATGACATCATTCTCGCCGCAAAGTCTGACGCTCATCTGAGTGAGGTCAAGAAAGAGCTCAGCAGCAAGTTCAAGATGAAAGACCTAGGCCTGCTGCATTACTTCTTGGGCGTGAAAGTAGTGCAGAATCACCAAGAGGGCACCGTTTGGATTGGTCAAGAGAACTACATCGAAACGCTGCTGGAGAAGCTTAACATGACGCACGCAAACGCGGTTGCGACACCAATGGAAGCAGGGAACCAGCTAACAGTGGCAACAGACGATTCGACACTGGCAGACCAGCAGCTGTATCAATCGACAGTTGGAAGTCTACTGTATGTAGCTGTGGCTACTCGACCTGACGTGTCTGCTGCTGTGTCCCAACTTGCCAAGTTTTGTGCAAAGCCCACCACTCAGCATGCGGTAGCAGCCAAGCGCGTGCTACGCTACCTGAAAGGCACAAAACAGCTGGGTCTGCTCTACCAGAAAGACAAGAAAGACGAGCTCGTTGGCTACTCTGACGCCAACTGGGCTGGAGATGCTGACGACCGACGCTCGACATCTGGCTTCGCCTTTCTACTCGCAGGAGCGGCTGTCAGCTGGTGCAGCAAACGACAGACAGTCGTCGCTCTGTCTACTGCTGAAGCTGAGTACATTCCCTGGCTGCTGCGACGCAAGAGGCAGTGTGGCTGAGATCTCTGCTCCAGAGTCTCGACCAACTGACAACCAAGCCGTTGACGCTGCTGGAGGACAATCAGAGTGCGATTGCCATCGCGAGCAACAGCGTCTTCCACGGTCGGTCCAAGCACATTGACATCAAGTTTCATTTCGTTCGAGAGAAAGTGGGCGATGGAACGATCGAGCTGTGCTACTGCCCCACGGACGAGATGATCGCCGACGTGCTGACCAAAGGCCTGTCGAAGAGCGCCTTCATCAAACTGAGAGCGGCGCTGGGCCTGACCGACTCCAGCTGAGCTGTCACACGCGTTGAGGAGGAGTGATGAAAAGTGCAACGCACGTGGACAGCCTTTAGGCAGACAGTTTGCATTCCTTGTGGGAAGCAGCGCTCGCCGTGTTCGGCGCTGCCGCTGCTGTGTAGTCTAGTCGCTGTGTTTCCTGATCGCTGCTGTGTATCTGCTCGCCTCGCACGAATAACCCCAACAGCTACAACTGCTAGACACCCAAGGCAAGGTCATGATAGAGGACCACGCAGTCAAGCTGCCCAGGACCTATGTCACAGTGGTCGGATGACACGCACACAGCGTCTACGCGCTTTCTTTCATGCAGGGTGATATTGGACGCGAGCCTGTGATCTGTTTATGTGAGCTCTATCGCGAAGCGAAAGACCATATGTGGAATTTTGTAACAGCGCAACCGAACAATTCCTTTGCAAAACCCGGAACTCGAATGAGATGGGACAAGACGCGGACCCGCGGTTCGACAAGCGTAGAGAGGAGAGGGAAAGCGCCGACTCTCTACATTGCACTATTTGCTCACTGCGAATCAAAAGCGAAAATCAAAGGCAAAGGGGATATTGACGACGACCGAACTGTAGAGGAACTGACAAAAAGACGGCCGGTTTTTCACTGCTTCTTGGGGGCCTCGACGGCGGCGGGCGGGGCAGCGCTGTGCTGGATGGGCAGGGAGCGTTCTTTGGTCGATCCCACCGTCTTCTTGGGCGCCTGAAGTACGAACATTCGGCATTCGAATTCCAGGATCGAATTTCAAGCCGGCGTACATGTACCTGCAGGGTGAGGATGCCCTGGTCGGTGAGGTTGCAGACGACGGTCTCGGCGTCGACGTCCTTGGGCAGTGCGTACTTCCAGACGAAGTGCCGGGTGACGAAGTGGCCCTCCTCGTCCATGCGCTCGTCGTGCTGGCCCTCCACCACCACCTGCGTCTCCGTCGTCCCCTCGTCTCCCGTCTCCCTCGCCTTCGCCTGCGGGAATGAACAACTCAACTCGGTTCGGCAAGCCAGACAGACAGCAGACAAAGACGCACGTTGATCTCGTCGGGCTTGAAGTGCGAGACGTCGATGTGGACGGCAAACTTGTCCTTGGTGTTCTCGACCTCGGAGACGCCCCTCTGCAGCAGGCCGGCCGGCTGCGCGCGACGATGCACGTTCCGCGGACGCGCCCAGTACGGCGTGGGGTAGGGCATACCTGCCCATGGGGGGTATAGGGGGGGGGGTATACCCCTCCCCTGTAAGAGCCTATCCCGAAAGACTTTCGGGATTACCCTCCCCCTTGGCTACCTAATCCCGAAACCAAATCGGGATTTTCGGGATACCCTCCCCATCTCTATAGACAATTAGTGCAATGCAGCCGCGCAACTGTTGTGCTTAACTTTACTTCGGCATTGACTTGGTTGCGCGTTTATCGATTCTTGTTCGTACAGCGTTTATCGATTTTTGTTGTTCTAATGGGCACCAAAAGACGCGTAATATGTGTGTTGTGCGTACGTTATTCCTGTGTAACCTCTCTCTAGGCACGGCGCACGGGTGTGCAGGGCACTAGGGTGGGCAGGTAGGCAAAGGACAAGCGCGAGCAGGCAGTCAGGGAGGTTTAGCAGATGTCTATTTGTTAACTTTAGATTAACGCACTACCCATACAAGCAAAACTTTGCCTGCGGCGCTGTGGTGGGTGAGCGTACAGGCCACTCTTGGACTAGGGAATCGTTTTTGGGCCTTTGGCCAGGATATAGGATTCCCTTTGGTTGACGCTCCAATAGGCGCTGTTGTGAGCGTGCAACTCACCTCATTTGTAGTATTTAATTCTTAGCAAACCTGGCCAATTACAGCAGCCCATTACCATTAATTTTAAGGAAGAATTCCTGGGGAGACATAGAAATGGCCAAATTTTCGGCTGTGGCGCAGTTAATTTGCGTGCAGACAGTCGTTAATAGAGCCGCTCCGGCCCCGCCTGTCAGGGCACTGCGATTAGCTCCTGTCGCTGTGTCACGCGACTCTGTCAGCAAGTGCCAAGCTGCCTGCCACTGGCACTGCCACAGGTCCAGCTCCTAAGCAACTGCAGCAGTGGATAGCCAGGCGACTCCAAATTACTTGCTGCCAGCTCCCAAGCAACTGCGTCAGCCAAGTTTAAGCTAACTGCGTCAGTCGACTGCCAGCTCCCAAGCAACTGTGTCACAAAGCAGCGCGTGCAAGACCTCCAATCCTCATCTGCCGCGTCCTGAGCAAACGCAACAGCCCCACAAAGTGCTGAACCTGTTGCTGCAGTACTTGCTGAACCTGCTGCTGGTGCTGAGCCTACTGCTGAGCCTTCTGCTGAGCAAGCTGATGAACCAGCAACATTAGCTGATTCCTCTTTTTTTTCCTCTACAGTTTGATTAGCCCATTCCTTGAACAAGTGGCTGTTCTCTCACCAGATTGTGACTGCGATGGTGTGCAGATGCACATTAGCTGATTCCTCCTTTTTTCCTCTACAGTTTCATCAGCCCATTCCTCGAACAAGCGGCTGTTCTCTCACCAGATTGTGACTGCGATGGTGTGCAGATGCACACCAAGTTGTAAGCTCACCTGACAACAGTCCACAAGAAAGTGAAACCGACGCTCATAGCCTGCAGACTGTATACAAACGTTCTGCTTGAGCCAGGACGTAGACGCAGGCGTCCACCTCATTGATTCGGCTAGGCCATCAATGTTGTTGTTGTTGGTTTGGGGGCGACTCTAGGAAGCCTTTGAAAGGCCCATATAGAATACCCCAAAGCAACGTTCACTCTTAGAGCTCCTCGAAGCGTCCAGAGGCATGGCACAGCCCCAGGACATCTTTTAGAGAGAGCTCTCGAATCTGCTGGGGAGTGGCGTACGCCATACCCCACAGTCTGAGGCGCAACACCGCGAGGGCGTCGCACTGCCCTAGAAAGTGAAGACACGTTTCGTCTTCCACCCCGCACTTGAGACACACTTGGCTGTCGGCGAGGCCGATGCGCCGAAGGTGTGCATTGAGATAGTGGCCTGAAAGCACACCACACACTACACGTGCCACTGCACGCGGCAGCTTGAGAACTCTCCTGGACAGGTCCTTTGACGGGCCCGCGATCAGCTCCTTGGCCTGTCGGCAAGACTGGAGAGCATCCCAGCGGAGGCGGTGCTCTCTGCGGCTCCAGGCGTCGAGTTGCTGACGGACTAAGGCCGGACTGACGGCGAGCGCCGGCTCCGGACCTACAAACGGCGTCAGCGATCCGGCACGAGCCAGAGCGTCGGCGCGTTCGTTTCCTGCAACCCCTGAGTGTCCTGGAACCCAGAACAGTTGAATGCTCCGAGCACGAATAGCGTTGATCGCATTTCTGCACTCCCGTACAAGACGAGAGCTCGTCTTGCAGGAACTAATGGCCAGGAGGGCGGCGCGACTATCGGAGAAAATCGCGACGTCCTCCTCGGCAACCTCCAGCCCCGCCAGATGCTGGGCAGCGTAGCTGATGGCTAGAACTTCCGCCTGAAAGACGGTTGCACTTCTACCGAGCGGTATGGATTGCTCCACGTTCAGAGACGGAATGTAAACGCCGGCGCCGACGCCGGCGCGACGAATGCTTGAGCCGTCAGTGTAGCAAGCCACAGCGGCCGTCGTCGTCTCGGGCGGCCGCCCAGCCGCCCACTCCTGACGCGAGTGCACCTTAATGGAAAAGTCCATTTCAAAGCTAAACTCAGGACCGATAGAATCGGCCCTGAGTGCAGCTGCGGGCGCGGCGGCGAGCAGTTGCCCCTCAATGAGCGAGTGTGGACCGCGCGCACCACGCCACTGGCCAGTCCGCTTGAGTCGATAGCAAGCAGACATGGCTGAAGCCTTGACGGCGACGTCCAGCGGTGGCAGGCCCAGCAGGACCTCCAGCGCAGCCGTCGGCGTCGACACCATGGCCCCTGTCATGCAGAGGCACGCCAGTCTCTGGACCTTGCCTAGCTGAATGCGAGCAGTTTCAATCTCTACCCTGGGCCACCACACCAATGCGGCGTAGGTAAGCATAGGGCGAACGACTACTGTGTACAGCCAGTGCACAACAGTGGCAGTCAGACCCCATTTGGCGCCGACCGCTCTCTTAACCTGCCAGAAGGCGCGAACTCCTTTGGCGGCTTTGCTTGAGACGTGTGCCGCCCACGTGAGCTTGGCGTCGAGCGTGACGCCTAGATACTTGACCTGACTTGACAGCTGTAGCTGAGTGTTCCCCAGCTTCGGCAGGCGGAGGCCTTGCAGCTTCCGTCGCCACGTGAAGAGAACCAATTCGGTCTTGGCCGGTTGGATGGCCAAATCTCGCTCCACGCACCAGCGGTCTGTGGAACGCAACGCTTGCTGTATCAAAGCACAAATTGTGCTGAGACACATGCCACTGACGACAATGGCGCCGTCGTCAGAGTACATCTGAGCGAAAATGCCTTGGCGTTCGAGTGACACCAAAAGACTATCCACCACGAGTGACCACAGAAGGGGCGAGAGGACGCCCCCCTGGGGACAGCCGCGCTGGACGCTGACTACCTTCGAGCAGTCCTCCATGGTGGCCGTGACCTGGCGCTGCTTGAGCATGCTCTCCACCCAGGTGACGAGGGCCAGCGGCGCCACGCGGCCCTGCAATGCCTGCGAGATCGCTTGGAAAGGGGCATTGTCAAATGCCCCCTCAATATCAAAGAAGGCCGCCATGGCAAACTGCCCGGCCTCCAACGACTGGCTGAGACGGCTCACGAGCGAGTGAAGAGCCGTCTCAGTAGACTTACCTGCTTGATACGCGTGCTGACACGCGTGCAGTGGACTTCGAGCCAGGACAGTGTCCCGTAGGAACCTGTCGACGAGCCTCTCGAGCGCCTTCAGAAGGAACGACGAGAGGCTGATTGGCCTGAACGACTTTGCATTCGCGTAATCTTCTTTGGCGGGCTTCGGGATGAAGACCACCCTGACTCGACGCCACGCTCTGGGGATGTAGCCCAGTGCGATCGAGGCGCGAAACACATTGCACAGACTGACTAGCAGGGTGGGCAACCCCTTCTGCAAGAGGGCAGGGAACACCTCATCCTCCCCCGGGGCTTTAAACGGCGAGAAGGACGAGATCGCCCATTTCACCCTCATTTCTGAGACGATCTGGTGCGCCAGGCGCCAGTCCGGCCGCGCCTGCGGCAGCAGTTCCGGACTGACCGGCGCCGTTGCTGCGCTGCTGCCGGGAAAGTGGACGGACAGAAGGTGAGAGAGAGCCTCCCCACTACCGGCCGTGCACTCGCCCGTCGGCAAGCGCAGCATTCCCAGACGCACGCGCTTGTCCGTAGACAACACCCTATACAGCTTTGAAACTGCAGAACTTCCCTCAATGGATGAGCAGAACTCCCTCCATGAAGAGGTCTTTGCTTGGCGTAGTTGGCGCTTGAATTGGCGCTGCACCGCGAAGTATGCCTCCCAGTCCAAACCGGATTTGGACGCGTAGTAGCGCCTCCAGAGGCGCCTAGCTTCTCTGCGCAGTTCGCCTAGCTGCCGAGTCCACCAGGGGACGCGACGGCCGAGGCGCAGCCGCTTCTCTGGACACGCTTCTCTAAACGCAGCGCCGACGTGGCGATACAGCGTCGACAACTCCCCTTCGATGGACTCGGCCGAGTCAAGCTGCTGGGCAGCTGTTGGCCTGCCCCACCGTCTCGTCAGCGACTCCGCGAATCGCTGCCAGTCCGTTGCCCGCCTGTCTCGGTAGAAGACGGGCGGCGGCGAATCTAGCGCTAGGCTGAAACAGATTTGCATGTGATCCGAAAAGGACGCCTCATCAGAGACGCGCCAATTCTTCACTTCACAGGCAAAGTCTCTAGAACACAGAGTGATGTCCAAGACTTCACGACGAGCGCTGGTCACAAACGTCGGCTTACCACCGACGTTGAGCACCTCTAAGTCGACGCTGACCAGGTAGTTGAGGAGAGCGTCGCCCCGGGCATTCGTGTCTGAACTGCCCCACACCGTGTGATGTGAGTTGGCGTCGCAGCCCACTACGAGAGGCAGCTGCTTCGCGCGGCTGAAGGCGACGAGCGCCCCGAACTCTGCCGACGGTGGCAAAGTCGGCGAGTCGCTGGGAAGGTAGACTGAGGCGAAGACGACTTTGCGCGACCTGCCCCGCCACTGGAAGTTGACCAGCACCGCTGCGACGTCGCGAGCGCAGAGCTGAGGCAGCGCTGAAACTGAGAGACCATGCCTGACGAAGATACAGGCTCTGGGAACTTGGACACCAGTGGCCCAAAACAAACTTCCCTGTTGTCTGGAGAGACCGCAGATCCTCTTCTCGTAGACCCAGGGCTCTTGGATGAGAGCTAGCATAGGATATGTATGCGTTTCTGCAAAGCGACGGACAAGCACTCCTGTCGCCGCCTTACAATGCTGCAAGTTAATCTGAGTGACGAGGAGGCGTGACGACGTCATTGAAAGGGCGTCCACGCTGCCTTCGTGTCACCGTTACTTTTCCTCCGACTTCTGCCCAGCAAAGTTGAACAGAACCCTGCTGAGCTCGAAGTACGGACGGAACTGCATGGCCTGAAGAGCCACCACCGACTCCTCGTCCACCCCCAGAATGAGGAGGACGCCCTTGTCCGAGGCGCCTCTGTGGTAGACGCGCCACTGCGCCACCGCCAGCGACGGATTCTGCTTCGACAGACGAGAGAGGATGGTGTCCGTCTCGGTAGGCTTTCCGGGAACGAACACCACCATCTTCGTCCGCCTCAGCAGGTCCTCCGCTGGCAGGACGCTAAGCTGCTTGTCGCCGAGCCGAAGCCCCGCGACGAACGTCTTGAGCCAGTCGAGCGACTTCTGGTCCGCACACGTCACCAGAAAGACGCCGCTCTTGAGGCCCGACTCCTCGAACTGGGGCACGATGCCCTCAGCCTCGTCGATCGCCTTGATCGTCTCCGAGCGGATGAACTCCGCCGCCGCTTCGTCCAGGTTGCCTAGCGAGTCACCGCGATAGATGACGCCGACCTGGAGCGCTCGCTTGGCCGCCTCAGCGTAGTTGGGGGATTTCGGCCGCTTCTTCTCCCCTTGGCTAGACGGCGTGCCGGCCGGTCGAGCCCGCTTTTGGACGCCGCCGCCAGGGGGCGCTGCGCTGGAAACGCCGACAGAGCCGGCGTCCGAGACTGAGACGGACGGGGCGGCCTCCGCGCCTACGGCTGCGGAGCTGCCGCCCCGACCGCGAAACTTGCGGCCGCTGCGCTTCCCTCGCGCGCCGGGGCCGCGAGCCGAGCTGCTGGCGACGCTGGAGCGCAAGTCGTCGCCGCCAGAAGCGGCACTGTGACCCTTTTTAAGGGCGAGATTTTCCAGGCTTTCGCCCAAAACTTCGGACGGGGAAACCCCGCCCGCGACTTGACTCTCCGATGAGAGCGAGTCCGAGGCAGTCTGAACGGTGGAGGCCTGCCCGGGCGCCTCGTGCAAGACCGATCTCTCGTCCGACATTTTCAGACGACCTCGCGGGTTTCCATTTTCCCGCGCTACCGTAATCGTGACCATCAAACACACATGTGAAGACTGTGCTGTGACTCTCGTCGTTGCACTTGCAGTTCTGTGGTTGTCTACTGTGTCTTCATCGCAGAACACAGGCTACCATTCTTTTTCTTCTTCTTCTTCTTACCATCATACCATGTACATTCATACAGTGTGCTGCTGCATTGCATTGATGGACCATGCATGACACTCACCCACCCACCCACCCTGTGGGAACTGGGAAGTATCCCCAATTGCCCAGTTTACCCACCCCCTGCCTTCAAAAAATTTGGCGATTTACCCCTCCCCTGGCCCAATTTCCATGGGCACCTATGGGGTAGGGCGCGACGGCGAACATCTCCGACGGCTCCAGGGCGCCCTGTCAGCGTGTCCGGCGCTAAATTCGGCTAAATAGGGCCTAAATAGGGGCACCTCCACGCCGCCGTCGTCCTGGTAAACGACGTCCATTTTGTACTCCTTTAAAAGTCGGGCCGCGTACAGATCACCCCTCGCCTCCGCCTCGTCGTCCTCCTGAGAATCGTCCGAAAATTCCTTGACCTAAGTAAGCAAATACACCGTTGACAGTCGACAAGGGCTCGTCTTGGAATGTCGACGACAACAACAACAACAACAACAAGAGACTTACCTCGTCCGCCTCCATCGTGATTGGAGCACCGAATGGCTTCTTGAGCGGCCTCCTCAGTGCTTTGAAACGAAATTCAAACAATGTCGTTTACGGGAAAATGCGGAAAATCTAACCCTGCGGGGCAGGCGGTGTGGGGCGATTGCATACAAGCGCGATATTGTTTATGCAAATATCGATATTTAAGTTCCGATATTTGCATATACCGTAAGTATTAGTTTCTCCTTCGTCCCAATTCCGAGGTGGTATCAAGTGCGCCCTCTCGCCCCGTTCGTCAGGTCCGTCATTTCGGTCGCGCAGTAGTGTGTTGTTCTTTTATCGCCGTCGCCCCGTCCCCTTTTGCTTTTGGAGTTCGCCCGTCGCCGTGTGTCGCCTTCGAAGAACCTCTGCCGAGAAGGCAGCTACCGAACGCTACCGTATCGAACGCACCCAAACCGCCCCGCTGCCACCAACGAGAGCAGCGACAACACGACAACAATTCAACAAGAGCGCCAGGCCGTTGAACTTCGCCATCTGCTCGCGCAGACCGCCTCGCCGCTTGTGTCGACTGCCGGCGCGCCGCCGACCGGTTCCGCCTTCGCTGTCTTGCCCGCTGGGCTGTCAACCGATTGCGGTCGGTATCGAATCGAAACGTGAGCGTCGACGAAGCGACGCCTTGAAAATGTCGACTCTGAACCTGTCCGCCCCGCGGTCGTTCGACGAGTCGCCGCAGCAGTTCGGCTTGACCGCCGACATCGAAGACATGCCGATCCGTGTCGATGGCTGCGCGTTCACGATCGGTAGCTATGTTCGACAGGCATTTGAACTTGTGAGGAAGTTTCACGTCGCTGATCCCGCCATTCGGAGTTCTTGCGAGAACGTGAAGCTCGAAGCCGCCTTGAGGCTGTCCAACGCTGTTTCGGACAGCTTCGTCGTGCGAGGGCTGCTTCCTCTTCACTCAGACCGTTCGCTGTCGCTCGTCCTTCCCTCCGACCTTGACGTCTTCAAGGCAAGCGCCGCCCGCGTCATCTTCGACTGCAGAGCCGCCGACAAGTCGAAGCGTTTCCCCTTGCCGTCCCTTCGCACCTTGTACTCGACTGTTGTCGACTACAACAAGTCGTACTGCGTCCGACGACTGCGCTCTGACAGAGACGGCGACTCGACGCACTTTGAGTGCCCCTTCTCCGACGCAGAGAGAAGTGCAGAGCAGGCGCGAACCGAACCAAAGTTTCCCAAGGCGCCGCGGCGCACGACCGTCGAGTTGTTCTCTGAAACCGAAGACGAGCACGCCCCTCTTGTCGACCTCGAGCGACAGCAAAGGAGAAGCTTCTCGCAGCATTCGTTTGTGAACGCGTCGTGTGACGACGATGACGACGACGAAGAAGACGACTTGGCAGATGACGATGACGACATTCCGCACGCAGAGACGGCAAGCCCACCCGCAGCTCAGCAGAGCACAGAGTCGAAGAGCGCGCCGCCTGCTGTTGTGTCTGCCCACACCCGCACCGTCGCGCACCGTTCGGGGCGACGGTTGCTTCGCCGTTCGCCCGCCATACTGCCGTCCCCCGACACGGCATCGAAGTTGACTGTATCCGAGTTGCCCGCTGAACTCGCTACCGTCAAGAGGCTGTTGATGACGCTCGTCACGGTCCAGCAGCAGACGCCTCCGTCTCATGAAGTACCGCAGCCCACCTGAAACGCGCCGCCGCTGGCGCCGGCGCCTCGCTTCGGAGGTTGGTCGCTCCCCCCTCCCTCGGCGCCCCCGCGAGGATGATACGCTACTGAAGCTATCATACTCCGCGAGATATGCAAATTGCGCCTAGGTACCCATACATGTTTTATTAAATTTGAGATTTCGGTGTCAAATCTGCTTGAGATATGTGTAATCGACCATGCCGATCACGAATCCGTTTTCTAATGCGATACCGTAATCACAAAATGCGGCACATTTTATGCATACTTGTGACTTATCAGACTTATCAGACTTACGTGTTTAGAAAGCATTTCAACACAGATCAGTGGTGTAGTTGTTACGGTGTAGTGGTTACTACTCTGGAGGTGCTGGGATCAACACTCTCCCATAAAAACTTGTAACTTTTGTTTATTACTTCTTTGTTTCGCAGGTGTTCATTCTATAAAAAACTTGTACAGTAAAACCCTCGTAAGTGAAAACGGCCTGGGGCTAGAGAAAAATGTTCACTTACGAGGGTTTTTCACTTACGATGGTTCGATAATTTTTCACTTATATAATGAACTCTTTTTGGAGCAGTGTAGTCTGGAGGGTTGAGGACACACTACGTATCCTTTATCCCCTTAAACGCCGGTACCCGTCATATGACGGGAGGACAAAGAGCCTGTCCCGCTCAATGGCCGCAAAAAGCCAGAATCTAGATTCAAATTGGGATCTAGATCTATATGCTGCAAAATTTTCCACAGTAAAATGAATGAAAGCAGTTGGAGTTGCTATGATCACTCAATGACTGTTCCTACACACACATGTGACACATGTTCCTACTGACACATCAATGAATCTAGATTAATCACTTTTCAGTACTACTCAGTCTTCCTGCTGATGCAAGACTGGGCTGTGGCATCTTTTCTGTAGAGGAATCACTTGAATGTGTGAAATCGCCCAAAGCAAGCATGGTCACAGAGAAACATGTGACATTTGCAGCAGAAATATGGCATCTCAACTCTCTGAGCATGACCAATGCACTCCCGGTTTCTTCAAGTAAATTTTTGGGGGAAATTTCCAGTGCCATCAAGTCGTAGCTGTGACACCAATTCAACAGGCAGAGGAGTGGGTGCTGTACCTGTCGGATTAAACTGTTCCAAGTCACAATCTTCATCCTGGTCAGATCCTACAGTAGGATCTTGATCCTCTCGAATCATGTACAGAGCAAATTCTTTGAGTTCAATGGAGAGTTTCTACTTAGCATCAGAGTGCTGCAATTTTAGCATATTTGCAGGATCTAGATCTGGGTTTGGATGCAACAGAAGTCTTTCTCTGTGGATTGGGCCCTGCTAATCCACTCAAATGTGCTGGGGAGAGGGGGTAGATGTTGGGCTGCATCTAATTGTTCTTGGGAGGGGGGGGGGGCACTGTCATCCTTCTCTATGAGTGCTGCACTACTTGGCTGCAGCTTTAATGGTAGCTTCAGCTTCTGGTGGGTGTGTTTTCTGAATGCATCTATGTAGATTCTCAATGCACACTGCATTTTGGAACCTCTTTCAGCATTACTAACATTGCTGGCTCCATTTTTGGCTCCTAAAATGGAGAGGCCACGCCAGACACACTCCTGCACAAAGTCTGGTTGGCCAGAGATGATTGACTCAATGGACGTCTCAACTGTCTGTCACAGTGATCAGTACACTGCACATTTGCCTGAGAACAAAGCCACTGTTTCACAAATTTGTTGTGTTGCTAGCATCTAGATGCGCTCACAGTTGAAATAAACAGGAGCTTGATGCTCCACCATAAGCATATAGGTTGCACCAGTTATAAACTCTCAGGCAAGACAAGAATGGCAAGACTTTTGCCTCAGCTTTCAAATGTTTGCCTGCCTCTGCTGCAGTGCATGCAATGTACTCCCAGACAGGCTCTGGGAAAGAGCTGCCTCTGGGTATGGACAGGTTTATCCCTGCCTCAGACACGAAGCCAAATGCTCTTGCTCCATCTGGTACCGCTTTATCTAGTGGCAGTCGGTGGGGTCAGACATTGTGGCAGTCATTCACTGCTGCTGTATTTCTGGGTCACTGTCCAGCACACACTTGCCACTCGAGTTTGTGTGGTAGTTGTCATAGGCCTGCTGGTACCTTTGCTTTGCTTACCATCACTCACTGTAAATTCTGTGCATCTAGATCATGTATGCACTATTTGCAGTGGCGTAGCCAGAACTTGATTTCGGGGGGGGGGAGTCCAATTTCGGTCAAATACTCTATTTTGCAACAGGGGGTACCCTGTCGAATTTTTTGGATAGTGCGCCAGTTCGGCGGGGGAAGATTTAGACACTCTCTCATCAAATATGTTTACACGATTTGCGCTCGTTTGTCTTAATACATGCAAACCAAAACGTTAGCAATGTTGTCAAAACAGTCGATTTCCGTGCTCAAAATAGCGCCGCTGGCAAATTTTTTAGAGTAGCGTAACGAACTTTCACGGTTTTTTTATGCAAAACAATGCGCCGCAGGCGAAAATTTGGTTCTTTAGTGTCGTTTTCATCATTATTTGCATTGAAATTGAGAAAAATGCCGATATTGGCACATTTGCAACAGAGGGTACCAAGTTAAAAAATTTTGGCTTCGGAGGATTTCGGGGGGGGGGGGGAAGCTTCCCCCCCCCTTCCCCCCCCCCCTTGGCTACGCAACTGACTATTTGTTGCCTAACTTTTGCATCTAGGTTTGTCTAGGCATAGGTGCCATTTTAACCCGGGTCCTGGTGGCCCCTGTTAGAAAATAAATTAAGGAAAAATTTGCAGGGGGCTGCAAAAAAAGGAGAATATGTGACACTCTATTGTTGAAGTCCAGTTTGAAAAGAAGTGGTATTAAGGCATATACCCCACCTGATTTCTAGCCACTTCCGCATTGCAGCTGATCAACTCCACTTTGAACAAACCATGTATAAAATCCGAACCAAGCACAGCAACAAGTCACATATTCGGCGATTTTTGTGTTCGCTTGCAATGGAAGGAAACGTGCAGCGAAAATTGCGGCAAGTGGAACTGACTGACATTTACATAGATTGAGTGTGAGAAATTAGCATATGCCCCATGGAACCCCATGCACACGCACGTACGCATGCACGCACGCACCGCACTTGCATACGCACGCACGCACGTACGCGTGCACGGACACACGCACGCACGCATGCACGCACGCACGCGCGCACGCAGCACTCATGCAAGCATTAGGGCAGTACACAAATGTTAAACAGTTAAACAGTAACATGTTAAACAAATGATACAAACAGTTCATCATTGGGTGGAATGCCGGAAGGGAATGGAGCAGGATTGTAGTACGTATATGTGCCTCCCGCCTACACATCGACATCACCAACTGTACATCATCAACAACTGACATTGCAAAAATTTTAGCAGCGGACCATTTGATTCTGCAGGAATTTTAGCTGTGTCAGGTCCATGGAAATGGGCAATGACAATGTCTGAGAGAGATGAGATATGAGTTGATGGACGTTTGCGGCGTTTTGGCTTGGCTGAGTGAGATGGCTCGCACAAAAATCGCCAAATATGTGACTTGTTGCTGTGCTTGGTTCGGATTTTATACATGGTTTGTTCAAAGTGGAGTTGATCAGCTGCAATGCGGAAGTGGCTAGAAATCAGGTGGGGTATATGCCTTAATACCACTTCTTTTCAAACTGGACTTCAACAATAGAGTGTCACATATTCTCCTTTTTTTGCAGCCCCCTGCAAATTTTTCCTTAATACAGTGTTTTTTCGAAAGATGAGGGGTTTCTGTAATTCAACACACGCAAGCATGCACGCACGAACGCACGCTCACATGCTTGCACGCACGCTCGCTCGCACGCACGCACGCACGCACGCACGCACGCACGCACGCACGCACGCACGCACGCACGCACGCACGCACGCACGCACGCACATACGCACACACACGTTCACTGACGCAGGTTCACACACAATGTACCTGTGACTGAATCGAACAAGGCAAAATTGAAGTAAAACAAAGTACCTACAGCATAGCAGACATACATGCATGCATGCACATGCAGTGCTATATTGCTGCATCAGAGCATAGTGATGTAAACTATGGAAATGATCATCATGACTAGGCGGTCAACTTTTGTGTTTTTGCCAAAGTGATCGGACCTACCCCCATCAAGTTTCTTGCGAAGCGGCCCATTTGTTGGTGTGCGTGCGTGCGTGCACATCTGTAGTGCCATATTGGTTCGTCGGAGCATAGCAGTGTAAAGAAACAAAATGATCTGCACGTGCAGGCGGTCAACTTTTGTGTTTTGGACAAAGTGAGCCGACCTACCCATATCGATATTTATCGATTATCCCGGAAGTGAAAATATTTTGGTGCGTCAGATCGTGTTGACTTCAAGGAATGAAATGTTCTACATCGAAGGGCGATCAACTTTATTATTGATGTTTAGGCCATCCGACCTAACCACACCGAAATATCGCCAATTTCCGTTATTGATATAATGGGGGGAGGTATTTTGGTGCGTCCAATTTGGTCGAATTGTTGAAAGTAACACAAGTCATGTCATGACGACCAACTTTCTCCTTTACAGCGAAGCGCTGCAATGTACCGTTAAAGCGCCTATAGGGCACAAAATTTCCAAGGAAATCAATCGATAATTGGATTAAGGAAAAATTTGCAGGCAGCTGCAAAAAAGGGGAATATGTGACTTCTGTAGACAGAAGTTGAG
Source organism: Paralinhomoeus sp. GSCO2_6 (assembly GCA_030248085.1). NCBI lineage: Eukaryota > Metazoa > Nematoda > Chromadorea > Monhysterida > Linhomoeidae > Paralinhomoeus > Paralinhomoeus sp. GSCO2_6. The sequence goes on along the minus strand of JASAMY010001566.1, from coordinate 89,506 downwards.
ACAGAAAAATATGGTATTCGCGCATTGCTGAAGTCCACTTTGAAAAAAGATTGTATAAGAGCATTGCAGTGGAGTCCACTTTGAAAAACGATTGTAGAACAGCATTGCAGTTGACGTGGAGTCCACTTTGAAAAACGATTGTATAGGAGCATACAATGGTATGAACAATCAATTTGCTTGTCACATATTCGGCGTTTTTAGCGCTCGCTACATGATGACAGAATACAGTGGCACACCAGGAAAAGCGCATACCTACCTACCTACGCACGCACTCACACATGCGTGCACACGCACGCACGCACGGATATAAATACGCAAATATTTTGTAAGTTGGAAATGACGATCCAATGAATAGAATATTTTGATTGAACCACAGTTCGAATTACGATACCTACAAATTGTTCTGTTCTGCAAACATACAGTTCTGCAGTCTGGAATTGGGATAACTGATTTTTGTATCACAGTAACAGAAATGTGTTGTAATAATGGATGGAGAGTATACACAACAGGCACTTAAGGTATAATCTAAGGAGCTGTTGTACAAACACAATCTACATTACCATACCAAAACTTATCATTTACCTGTCCTTCGAAAATCCCTAATCAGCAGCATTGAAGTACATACCACACCACACCAAGAATCCAGTTGGGCTTATGGTTTTCAGTTCTACCTGCAATGTGCGTAGGGCAGTGGTGTGTGTCACTTTTAGCTGGGCAACAGTGATGTCACTAAAATGACTGTTGTCTGAAATGAAATATGCCAAAAATAGCTCACGCTAAAAACGCCGAATATGTGACAAGCAAATTGATTGTTCATACCATTGTATGCTCCTATACAATCGTTTTTCAAAGTGGACTCCACGTCAACTGCAATGCTGTTATACAATCGTTTTTCAAAGTGGACTCCACTGCAATGCTCTTATACAATCTTTTTTCAAAGTGGACTTCAGCAATGCGCGAATACCATATTTTTCTGTCTCAACTTCTGTCTACGGAAGTCACATATTCCCCTTTTTTGCAGCTGCCTGCAAATTTTTCCTTAATACAGTGTTTTTTCGTAGTGATATATACAAAATGTGCACCCACGCGTGAACGGATTTCGGGTGCCAACAAGGGGCACCCACACTAGGAGCGTGAGTTTCCCTACCGCAGTAGCATACATGTAACCGGGTTTTTGAAGTGGGGGGGGGGGGACGTTGGAGACCATTTTGGGGGGTAAGCAGATTTGAAGGGAAAGGGAAAGGGTGTCAGGAAAAAAGTGCACCTAAATAATGTCTAAATAGGCAGGCACTTCCTGACTATGGCGCGAGTGTCGTAGCCAAAACGTCGTATTAAATAAAAAATGTGTACAGTGTACAGGTTCAAAACTGTAGAATTTCTTTACAAACACCTTCCTTCCTTCGCTATGTCTTGGCTCGTTACCCCAAGCCCAACCACGAGGACGGAATCCCCATCAGCATGCTCGTTGAGGATGCGTCCTAAACGGCTGTCTGCGCGGCCAAGATGGTGGTCAACTACGGGGTGCATGCGTACAAAAGTACGTGCGTGCGTGCGTGCGTGCGTGCGTGCGTGCGTGCGTGCGTGCGTGCGTGCGTGCGTGCGTGCGCGCGCGAGAGTGCTGGCGTGCGTGCCAGAGTGCGCACGTGTGTTGGTGCGAGAGTGCGGAGGCGCGTGCGTGCGTGCGTGCGCGAGAGTGCGAACGCGCGTGCGTGCGTGCGTGCGTGCGTGCGTGCGTGCAGGCATACGCGCCTTGTGAGGTTGCACATGAGAGTGCACATCCCAAAAGCACTTGATGTTCACTGCTTTCATGAAGTCAGCCAAAAAAAAATAATTTAACATCTAAAAAGAAAAACGAAAAAACTGAAAAAAAATGTAGAGTGAGTCATGGGAACAACATGGGTGAGGCAGGAAAGGACACTGGGGTAGCACAGTATTGATTGGTTTTCAGGAGATGGCAGAGACGCCAGCGGGAGTCGAACCCGCGACCTCTCGATTGGTTGCCCAAGACCCAATGTTACTAAATGTTCCAGATCTCAAGATTGGGGGCATTTAAGAAGAATCCATTTGGGGATTAATTTCTGATTGTATACAGCGTATGCTTACAAAGTTTCGTCCCGATTACATTAACAAAAAAATTATAAAAAAAAATTCAAAAAAATCATTTTTTTTGAAGATTCAGGAGCTCATATCTCAGTATCCAGTGATGGAACTTTCAAAACATTGACTTACCGATGACTCGCCTTGACGTACTGTTCACGAAAATAAAAGAAAAATTGGGGGTTTATATGGCATTTTTTGGAGTTTTACTCTTGGTGGAACTAACAAAAAAAATCGGCATGGTCGATATAGACACTGGCCGCGCCCAATTTGTTGAAAGTACAATGCTACATGTCTAGGCGGTCAACTTTCACCATTATAGCAAATCTCTGCGATGAGCGGTTGAGGCGCCTATAGCGCACAAAGTTTTGGCCGAAAAAACGACTATGTCCAAAAAAACGGGAAAAATTGGCCATAACTCAACACTGGTAAGAGCTAGAGGCAAATGCTTTGCAGGTTGAAAATGCCATCATGGGCCGCGCTTACACGCCAAGTTTCAGCCCAATCGCTCGTGGCGTTCGCGAGCGGCGCTTCAAAAAAGTGGCAGAGAACACGAAAAAAAAAACACGCGTTTGCGAAACATTTTTGAAACTATTGACCCCTTACAGTAAAACAAGGAAACGCGTTATGGCGCGTTCGATGCCCCAGAAGAAGGCGGTTCATTTGAGCCATAACGCGCCAAAATCCGTTCAGGCAAGCAAAAGTTATAGGCGATCGAAAATTCAAAAAGCCGCATTGAGAAGTCGTCACATATTAGGGTTGTACGCTGACGCGTACACCCTGATAAAATCGGCAATATCTCGAGATCGGTACGAAGTACACACAAATCCTTTGGCGTGCAACATTCCCATCACTAGACGGCTTCACGTACCAAGTTTCGTCGCGATAGGTCCTGGCGTTCGCGAGCGCCGTTCCAAAAACCTGGCAGAGAACACGAAAAAAAAAGCCACAAAATTGAAACATTTTTGGAACTATTGACCCGTTTCAAGAAAGGAAGGAAACGCGTTATGGCGCATTCGATGCCCCAGAAGAAGGCGGTTCATTTGCGTCATAACGCGTCGAAATCCGTTCAGGCAATCAAAAGTTATAGGCAATCGAAAATTCAAAAACCCGCATTGAGAAGTGGTCACATATTAGGGTTGTACGCTGACGCGTACACCCTGATTGTCTCTTTTAATCTTGATTAGACTTCATTACCACTTTTTAATCAAGATCCAGCTCTTTTTTGCCCAATTGGATCTAGGTTCCCCATGGAACCTAGATCCTGGGTTTTAGCGGCCATTTGACCAGTTTGTCCGCTGGCCGCTGGTGGGGCGGTGCTTAAGGGGTTATGGACGCCAGTAACGCATTTTAAAACAACACGAGCGGCCTTCGGCCGCCATGTATGCATTAGGAATAGCAACTGATGATTCTGCGCCGTTCGCGCAAGGTAGTCATTTCAAGCGGGCGGTTCGCCAGTCGCCACGCCCATGATTCAGTTTCTAGTTTGCCACCGTATATGCACCTTCAATAACGGGGCTACAACTTCACGCATGCACGTTGCTTGAAGCCCCCCCCCCCCCCTACCCTCGTCTGCTGCACTGCGTCTACACGTGTGGCTCCGCTTCGCTGAGCGATGCGTACGAGCTGATTGCGATGCGTGGCTCCCTCCATGTGTGGAGGAGTCATACAGTGGCGGATCCAGGGGTAGCGGAAAGGGGGAATTCCCCCTCCCGAAATCGGAAATCTGGGGGGGGGAAGGGGGGAAAGGGATGGGCGGTGGGAGAAGAAACGCGCCTAGCGGACCTAGTTTTCAGCATAAAATTGCTTGTAAGTGGTTGAAAACAGCAACATTTTGCCTGCGGCGCCATTTACATTCGTTAATCGTCAAAAATATTCCGATTAGGTGCCCAAACCACTGCCAAAATGGTCCAACATACAAAAAGTTCAACAGGGTCCTCCCTTCTGCAAAATCCCTCCACTCTCCGAAATTTTTTTCTGTATCCGCCAGTGGAGTCATAAGAACACGTTGGGTGGTCATCTGCTTGTTCAGGCGAACAGCAGGTATGCGTAGTCTAGATGGGGAACGTGGCCACAGCAGGATAGCAGACGGTGTCCTGCGGCGCGTGGCGTGCGTGGGCCGCGTCGGGTGGGGTCTGCATTGATGACAATCTATAGAGAGAAGCGTAGGTGAGCGTCCATGTACAATGTAGTTCCAGTGAGTCTATCAACTTTTGTCTGGATATCAAAAACCAAAAAGGCCATGATGTCGCTGCCACTGGTCGTCTATCCCAGCGTATGGCAACAGCTGCATCTGCAGGAGCTGGCCGTGTGCCGTCTCGTGTGCCGCGCCTGGCGCCGCCTCCTACCGGCCGACCGGCCCTGGCTTCGGATCGACGAGGCGACGCTCTGTTTCCGGCAGATTAACAGCTACCGCCACCCCGAATTTGCTCAAGTCTACAGCTGGCGCCTACGAGCGGAGGGATCGCGCGTCGAGTCGCTGCTGGAGCTCACAAGCGACGCTGTCCATCGTTTCGCCGCGACCCAGCTACTCGTCGCCAACGTTCGCGTCAGTGGCATCTGTCATGTGGCCCCTGATGGCACGACGCTTGTCCCGCCCGCTGCCAGCGTTCCAGCGGGCCTTGCAAGCAATGCAGTGCTGCAGTCCCTCTTGAACTCTCTGCCCAGCCTGCCGCGACCGAGACCCGACTCTTTTTTTGACGACTACAGGCAGCTGAAGAGTCTCATGTGCATGTTTGACCCGGCCGACGCCATCGACATTTCTGGGCATACAAAACAATTGGTGCACCCCGACCTTCTATACTTCGTCACCTTCAGCGCCGGCGGGCGATGTCACAGAGTCAAAGCCGACATTCGATGTCACACCTTCAGCGCAGCACGCCTGGCGCAACTCGAGGAGATCCACTGCGACGAATTCACGAGCCTGGAACGTCTCGCAAGCTTGCCACGGCTCTCGCAGATTGCCGCTCTTCAAAGACTGGAACTGCTCAAACTCGAACAGTTGAATGGAGAGGACGGACCGCGATTGCCACTACTCCGCAAGTTGCTCGTCGATCGCGCTGGCCAAGACGACGACGGTTCCATCGGCGGGCCCCCGTTGTCAGTTGCTGCACTCCGTCGGATGCCCAATCTGGAGCAACTTGTTCTTCGGATGCTCGACCTGCGAGCCAGGTGCTCCGAGCGGCGCTGGTGGAGCTGGCAGCCACTGGTCGAGGCCGCTCCTCGGCTACGCTACTTGCGCGTGGACCCCGTCCTCTTGAGCATGGACCACGTCGAGCAGATGGAGGACGTCGCGGACTTTTCCGAGTCGGTGGCAAAGCGTACCGCGGGACATTGGCCCCTGCGCAAAGGCCAGCCACCCCTGGTCGTCGACTGCACCAACGAGGTCTGGGCGCTGGGACGCGTCTCGCTGCGCACCAGCGGGCCAGCAGCTTCTGTGCCCTTCAAGGGCCACGTGCGCCGACCGCGGGACAACGCCGAACGCGAGCGGCTGCATCGGCGCTTCTTGGACGACTGGCTGCTACCGGGCGGACTGTTTGGCTAGACCACGACGTCCGGCAGGACGTCCACCAGCCGACCAACACATGTACATAACCGCACTCCAACACTCTTCCTCTTCAACACTTAGATTCCAACGGCGCGAACTTTCCCGAGGACGCCAGCCACCCGCCGACCCGTCTCCAAGCGTCGCGTCTGCACCTCAAGCCCTGCACACCCAAGCTCCCACCGACCGGACTGCAGCTGCTTCCTCTGATCCAGCCGCCGCAATGGCTCAAGACTCGCCTGCGACCAAGCAAGGACGCTCAGCAAGCTGGCGGTGGCACATGCCGCCGCTGAAAGATCGGACTTGACACCCCTAGCGGCCCAAGCGGACAAGCAGATATGTAGCCCTCGTTCCTTCCTGCCCTTACCGCGCATAAATACCGACGGATTCTCCACAACGACAGTGTCGTGTTCGTGAAGCGAAGGTCGCCGTTTCGTTCCTTTTTCTGAGTACCCTTTGCCAGTGTTGTACAGAAGTTTTGTATAAAAGAACCGTGTACACGCGCAGTCAGACTACCCGCTTCAGTTCGATTCGAGATTCGTCGGTTGTTGGTAAATCCCTCCAACCATTTCCCTATGGGGGTGCATATAGTTTTGATACACCCTGTACTATAAGATACCTGTTGGAGTGTCAAACACAACTACCTAATAGTGCTTCCCTAAAAGAAGCGTATTTAGCAACGTTTTAGTCAAATGGTAACAAATCCGCTGCCTCTAAATCGTCGTGTACAGTGCTGCACTATGTTGAGAGCTTGTTGGGAACCCCAAAAAGAGCTTGGCTATGGTGCTAATTAGCAAGTTTATGCATGAATAACTACTAATTGTATCATCTAAACAACATTTAAACGCCTTTTTGCCACTCAGAAGCTATACTTTACTCAAAAACAAAGAATTTTTGTCATTAATCAAAATAAAATCAAACTTAAATTTTTTTTTTACTTTATTAAGTGTGCAACCCTGCTTTAAAATGCAAAGAAAAGAGAACTGCTAGAGTGCGTCAGTACGACATGTAGCTTCTCCTTTCAATTCGTAGACTTGGTGTTTTTTTTTTACCCGATCGATCGAAACTACAAGTATTTCATGGAATTAGGTGACTATGGACCACGCCACGGTGCTTGTGCGTTGTTGCGTCAAGCGAGTGCTGTGAAAGTTCAAGTTGCTGCTCATTTCTCTTGGCAAAGATAAACTATCAACAATCAACCACACTGAAGACAACTACACACTGAATGCAGGACGCCGCGACTCGCGCGCTGTATCGTTGTGCGTTTATTTACGTGTCCCAGGCTATCTGCTTGCTGTGTGCGCTGCGGTCTGACTGAAGAGCATCGGTTGCACGTGCGCGCGCGTGCACGCCCGTCTGTGTCGCACACGGCCCACCAAGCAAGCAGGCCCATCCATCTGTCACAGCTGTTTGCACCGCGCTGCTCTGCCAATCCAACTAACCATACGAATTATGAGCCAACCGGGCAGGCGTGGTGTTAGGTGAATACCTATGCATTGTATGGCTCTATGCAGAGCTGCGTAGAAACGGCAAGCTCCGCTTCAATTCAGCATCCACTAAAGGTGGAGAGCATGGGCATATTGTCCGTAGTCGCCAATCTTGTGGTGAGGGGTTGTTTTTCATTCTATTTCGGACCTACTGCCTTCAGGAAAATCTGCCTTTAGTGCTCGATCATCGATTCGATTCGAGCGCTGATTCTCTTCTCGGTGTTCCTCTATCGTCTTCACTTTCGACAGGAGGAGGAGCGACGCGAACGTCGTCTGGCCGCCCAGCGGAGGGCGGAGATTTTGCAGAAAGTACAAGAGGAAAGCGCAGCCGACGCCCACTGTGATATTTCGCACGAAAAGCTGACGTGAACGCGCCTGCTCCCCACCGTTTCACTCCTGATTCTCGATTCGCAATTGGCACTGGCGCGCGAGGGTGTCGTCTTCTGCGCCGATAGCGAGCGGCGATTACCTGCCGCGGGCAAAGTCACTACGGGCAAGCGCGCGCACGCACGCACGCCCGCGGGCTGGACGGCGCGCGCGCGTCCCGTTCCGTCTCGCGGTCCAAAGAAAGAAAACGCTCGGCGCGTCAGCTCAGTCAGTCTCGCGAAATCTCTCCCCTTCTCCTCCGAAGTAACGGCCGCTTTAAGCGGCGCCCCATTTCTTTCGGCCTTCGGCAAGGAACCAACATGAAGTACGAACAGTTCGACAAGCGCGCCGACGGCGCGCTGGAGACGAGGACGTCGCTGAAGCTGGTGGCGTTCGCGGCCGTGGCGTTCAGCACGGTCGCCATCACCGCCTGCCTCATCTCCTTTCCGCTCGTCTTCCACTACGTACAGAGACTCCAGGCGACCGTACAAGGAGAGGTCGACTACTGCAAGGTGACGGACCAGATCGGTTTCTTGAGAAGAGGACAATTTAAAATTCAAAATCGGGGAAACTGTTTAGTCGCGCACTCGCGACATGTGGAAGGAGATGCTGGTGATGCCGGCCGGCAAGGGCGGCGGCCTGCCGCAGCCGCACCCGGACAGAGAAGACGCTCTCGACGTCCTGCTCCGCGTCACCCGACAGGCGCCCGAGACATGTACGCCCGCTTCCTTTTATTTCGTAATTTCTACAAAAGCATTGTTCAAAACCTACAGGCTGCACCTGCCAGCAGGGGCCATCCGGTCCCAACGGGCCGGTGGGAGCGAACGGCAACCCCGGGGCTCCGGGCCAGGACGGTGCGCGGGGCGAGCCCGGTAGGGACGCGGACCCGGACGAGGCGATGCTGCCCGTGCCGCCGCAGTGCCCCTGCGACTCGCCGCCCGGTCCGCGCGGCCCTCCCGGCCCCAAGGGCCCCGACGGCGAGCCGGGAGAGGACGGCCGCCAGGGTCTGGCGGGCAAGAACGGCGAGCCCGGCCCCCAGGGCCCGCCCGGCTATCCAGGGCCCCAAGGACGTCCGGGCCAGACCGGACCGCCCGGAGGTCGGCCAGTCCGCATTCTCGACATTCTTTTCAGAGCCTCAGCGCTCTCCTTTCAGAGCCCGGAATCCTCAAGCCGGGCCCGGAGGCGCCGCCCGGTCCTCCGGGCCGGCCGGGCAACGCGGGCCCTCCGGGGCTGCCCGGCAAGTCGGGCAAGGTGGGCAAAGACGGCGACGTGGGCGACGCGGGACGGCCGGGCACGCCGGGCCAGAGGGGGCCGCCCGGCAAGAATGGCTCTCCCGGTCAGCCAGGCGAGAACGGACCCCCAGGCGACCCAGGCTCCTGCTCGAGCTGCCCCCCGCCCCGTCTGGCGCAGGGCTACTGAGAAGCTGCCGTCTCCACGCTGTTTACCTCTCCCGCGACGACCAGACGAGACAATAATATTTCGCCGTTTCGCGTGGTAGGACGAGCAGCGGATCGCCATAATTTGCGTAGCTCTCTCTCTATATAAAGTGCGCAGTTCGCCGTCATTCCCGCGGCTCCAGACACTTGTTGACGACTAGCAATAAGTTGGGATTTTCCAGAGCGGCCGCCACGCGCTCCTTGTCCGCCAGCTGCTTGTTGACTGAATTGACAAAGAGTGTCGTCTCTCTCTATTAATGTTGCGAGAAAATACGTGCAATCAAAACAGTGTTTGCACACGCACTCGCTTCCTCCGACACGTGCGTGCCTTGGGAGATGCTCACGCCGATCTTCGTGTCGCTCGACAGAGAGCGCAGCAGCTTCACGCGAATCGACAGACCTGAACCTCATGAGTGTATCGAGTGTAATAAACTCCGTGGTCTGGTTGCGATAGTGTTTATTGAGCTTGCGCGGTGAACGTTGTAGCCTACCGATTAGGGTGGCCATGCTGCAGTGGGGAATGGTGGGCGTGAACTCTACGTGGACTTTCTTGCCACTGTTCGACACCTGAACCAACAGCGACTTCGACTTGTTGATCATCTCGCCAGCAAATCGAAACGATCGACAAGTAGGGTAGTTGGATCATAAATGCAACGAAAACAACCTTGATCTTCTCCTCGACCACGACATTCAGCTCCTCCAGTGTCAACGGATGCTCCGGATCATTGATGTCGCGGATCAAGTCGAATATCTCTCGTCTAGATAGAAGACACATGACGGGCAGGATTCCCATAGGGGGTCCTAACAGTGGCGGCGCCAGGATTCAAAGTTAGGGGGGGACAGTCCAAAAGTTACAGGGGGCAGTTTGAAAAGTTGGAGCTGTACAGGCCAGCATAACCAGAGTGGGTCCGGAAAATTTTCGGGGAGGGCAAAACACTGGTGATTATTATTTGCAACCGTGGGTTCAGATTTTCATGCCCAGATTTTCAGGGTGGCATACGCGTCAAAACGTGGACCAAAAATTTTTTGGTAAAAATCAGCGCTGTTCCAAAGTTTTGTCCTCTACATACACCTTGCGCCGCAGGCAAAAATTTGGCCGTTGAACGTCGTTTTCTTCATTTTTTGGCGTTGAAATTGAGTACAATTTACATACGCCCCTTCGCTCCTCGTCTCCCCACTTTGAGTCCGAATTTCAACAGGGGTAGTTAGGTGTAAGTAGGTACCTTGTAGCAAAAATATCTCAGCAAATTCCCAACAATGTGTGTGTGTGCGATGATGAGAGCGAACGCCTAGATCTACGCGCAGCCAGAATGGGTGAATTCGTACACGAAGGAGAGGAAAAAGTTGCAGGGGGCAGTCCAGAAGTTACGGGGGGGCAGTCCGCCCCTCCCTGCCCCTACGTAGCGTAGCGCCGCCACTGGGTCCTAATTCAAAAACCGGGGACCCTCACATAACAGGGGGTCACATTGCAAATATTGATTTGTGCGTCTTCTACGCACTTGAGATCATGTTGAAAAGGTGCGCGTTAACTTGAATGAGTAGCTACTGGATGGTCATGATGGTCTTCAGAACGTATCTGATTTTTGGAGCAACGACAGTTTTTATCCTCCCCAATGTGATGCGGTCAACGAGACGAGTCAGCGACGACTACCTGCATTAGACTTGAACAGGTAGGTAATACTGCCCGCCTGTGACTGACTCCCCGGGGTGCATGTGTTTTTTAAATTCTTTAACGGATTTATTATTTTTAATTAAACAAAACTTAATTTGTGCAACCCCGTTGACTTTGCCAGTTGCCTACGAGCGTGCCGCGATTGCTGCACGGAAAATCAGAGTTGCCGCCAAGCTTCTGTTCCTCTGCGAACTGCAATCTCCCCATCAGCCCCCCCCCCTCACCCCATCTCCAACATCATTTCGGTAATTTCTCAAGCTCAAGCAATGGGCTGTGGGGCGCTGAGGTACTACCTTCAGATCATATGTAGCATATGAAACGTCTAGGAAAACTACCAACATAATGGTGCTACATGACCAACTCGAAAGTTCACCAACAGAGAAAATCTCTGTTCCTGACCACATGTGACATATTTATAGAGCATGTACTAACCGCTACATGACTCTACAAGTCGCTATTTAGGTCGCACATACCAGTATTGCAATATGACTCCCCTGTTATGTGAGAGTCCCCGGTTTTTTAATTAGGACCCCCCCATGGGAATCCTGCCTACATGACGAATAAAAACAAATAGTACTAGTAGACACATAACATCGCGCATATGACAAACTCGTCAATCGGGTCAGTGATATCGTCGTCCAACTCATCAGCAGTAATCGGCCTGGCGGCGAGCTTCTGATAAACAGCCGGAGCGGCGTTTTGCAACTCCATTGCAACGCAATTTGCTGTTACATCGTACCAAAAGAACTATCAAGCACTCAAGCATAGGCATCGACAACGAAACAGACGAGGCGTTGTATTTTAGAACGTGACAATAACTGTCGCGCGAATTTTAACGCAGCTTGAAGGACACTACACTTCGAATCGAAGTAAATTGCAGCCTTTATCTGTTCGGCACGACAAATTCAATCCAATTAAAATTTGTTATACATAGCTGAGAAATGTACCAGCAGCTTATTCTGTTGCTTTGTTGGGTCGTTTGCTCGCATTATACTTTGCAAGGGCCCAACGGCACAAAAATTACAGCACCGTATGTTTTGAAGTAACGCGCTTTTCATAATCTACATAATTGGGAAAAATTGTTTATACGGTAGGTTTTCGTACCGCAGTTCAACTGTTGTAGGCTTTTTACTACCCACCCACATTTATGTTCGCCCTGAGTCGTTTGCGATGTATAGAAACAATACAGAAACTTATCTAAAATTTCAGGTATTTGCATTACTACTGTAGCGATAGAGGTGCACCGTTAATGTGAATAAGGTCTCGATTTCTCGCTGCGTTTAGTTAAGTGAATTATTTGCATAAAAATTCGTCACAATGGAGGCGGATACGTCCGTACAGCTACCTGTCACGTTTACTGTCAAGGTTGCAGTACTTTATTTTTCTCGATCTTCTGTTATTTTCGACGTATATAATTCACATTCATAGTATTTTTTAGTATGTCGGCCGATTCTACGTTAAGCAGAGCATGGGAGCCCTTGTCTTTGACGACAGAACCGCCGTTATACGGTAATTGTTCGAATTGTTTGTACTTATACGTGTTGTACTGAATTACAATTATAACAACTCATTAATTACCCAAGCGCTTAACGACCGTTTAGCGAATGTATCTATCGCGTTTGCGAGGCGGCAGGTTCCATATCGCCGAACCCCACTAGAATGGTGCGCGCTTTGTCCAATTTCAGAACTTTTTGGAGATTGGTATGTGTGCGTGGGATTTGGTTTAGATTCATCCGTCAGTTCTGACCTTACTGCCTCGGCCGTCGCGGCGAGACAATGAAGACGGTAAGGCGCTCCTTGCTACAAGTGTGGCTGTATCTAATGAATTTCTTCACCGTAACGAGCATACGTGTAACAGGGTTCTGCCCATTGCGGGGGTGGGGGTAGATGATGTCCAGAATAGAGAATTAAGGAAAAATTTGCAGGTGGCTGCAAAAAAAGGTGAATATGTGACGCTCGTGTGGTGAAGTCCAGTTTGAAAAGGAGCGGTATTAAGGCATGCCCCACTGATTTCTGGCCACTTCCACATTGTAGCTGATCAACTTCAGTTTGAACAAACCATGTATAAAATCTAAACCTCAAGCAGCAACACGTCACATGTTCGGCGTTTGTTGTGTGAGCCATGTCACTCAGTCAAGCCAACCAAAGCACAAACGTCCATCCATCAACTCATACCTCTTCTCTAACAAGACGTTATTATTGCCCATTACCATGAACCTGACACTGCCAAAGTATGTTCTGCATAATCAATTGGTGCCCCATGCTAAAATTTGTTGCATGTGGATTGGTGATGGTGTACAGTTGCTGATGTGTAGGTGAGACATACAATACGTACTACAATCCTGCTCCATTCCCTTCTGGCACTCCACCCAATGACAAACTGTTCATCCAACATTTGTGTTGTGCCCCCAGCCATTTGTGTAGTGCCCTAATGCATGTGTGTGCTGCGTGCGTGCGTGCGTGCGTGCACGCGCGCATGCATATGTGTGCATAGGGGTTCCATGGGCATGTGCTTATTTCTTGCATTTCAATCTATGTAAATGTCAGCCAGTTCCAGTCGCCATTATTTTCGCTGCACATTTCCATTGCGGGTGAACACAGCAAACGCCGAATATGTGACGTGTTGCTGCATGAGGTTTAGATTTTATACATGGTTTGTTCAAACTGAAGTTGATCAGCTACAATGTGGAAGTGGCCAGAAATCAGTGGGGCATGCCTTAATACCGCTCCTTTTCAAACTGGACTTCACCACACGAGCGTCACATATTCACCTTTTTTTGCAGCCACCTGCAAATTTTTCCTTAATACAGTGTTTTTTCGAAAGATGAGGGGGTTTCTGTAATTCAATGCATGCAAGCATGCACGCACGCACGAATGCACGCCCGCATGCTCGCACGCACGCACGCACGCACGCACGCACGCACGCACATACGCACACACACATTCACTGACGTAGGTTTACACACAATGCACCTGTGACTGAACCGAACAAGGCAAAATTGAAGTAAAGCAAAGTACCAACAGCCTAGCAGACATACATGCGTGCATGCACATGCAGTTGTGCTATATTGCTGCGTCAGAGCAGCATGGAAATGATCACCATGACTAGATGGTCAACTTTTGTGTTTTTGCCAAAGTGATCGGACCTACCCACATCAAGTTTCTTGCGAAGCAGCCCATTTGTTGGTGTGCGTGCGTGCGTGCACATCTGTAGTGCCATATTGGTTCGTTGGAGCATAGCGGTGTAAAGAACCAAAATGATCTGCACGTGCAGGCGGTCAACTTTTGTGTTTTAGCCAAAGTGATCCGACCTACCCATATCGATATTTATCGATTATCCCGGAAGTGAAAATATTTTGGTGCGTCGGATCGTGTTGACTTCAAGGAATGAAATGTTCTACATCGAAGGGCGATCAACTTTATTATTGATGTTTAGGCCATCCGACCTAACCACACCGAAATATCGCCAATTTCCGTTATCGATATAATGGGGGGAGGTATTTTGGTGCGTCCAATTTGGTCCAATTGTTGAAAGTAACACAAGTCATGTCATGGCGACCAACTTTCTCCTTTATAGCGAAGCGCTGCGATGTACCGTTAAAGCGCCTATAGGGCACAAAATTTGTGACCCATTTCCAAGAAAATCAATCGATAATCGGATAAAATCGGCAATATCTCGAGATTGGTACGAAGTACACACAAATCCTTTGGCATGCAAAATTGCGATCACTAGCCGGCTACACATACCAAGTTTCATCGCGATAGGCCCTGGCGTTCGCGAGCGGCGCTCCAAAAACCTGGCAGAGAACATGAAAAAAAAAAGCCGCAAAATTGGAACATTTTTGGAACTATTGACCCATTACAGTAAAGCAAGGAAACGCGTTATGGCGCATTCGATGCCCCAGAAGAAGGCGGTTCATTTGCGCCATAACGCGTCGAAATCCGTTCAGGCAATCAAAAGTTATAGGCGATCGAAATTTCAAAAACCCGCATTGAGAAGTGGTCACATATTAGGGTTGTACGCTGACGCGTACACCCTGATTGTTTCACCAGAATACCGTCTAAATACAGTAGGCGCTTTTTTTGGTGATAATAGCGTGAAATAGCGTTATTTGGTTGTTTTGCGGCCCTAAAACACTTGAAAAGTACTCAACACATTAACTTTTTCGTTGAAGACATGTTCAAACTACTTTAGCGGTAAATGCTGGGAGGGGGGGGGGCTGTTAGAAAATTCAGGGGACCCCCAATTGCAGGTAGGACAGCAAAACCACTAACGCCGCACGCACGCACGCACGCACGCACGCATGTGTTTCGTATACAACAGGCACTGTGGTGGTGGTGAATCGGAACGCGGAGCTGCGCGTGGAGGCGTCTGCGGTGAACGCGTTCGACCTCGACGTCCGGGCCGAGGAGGCGCCCAAGCTCCTCTTCAGTCAGTCCCTCCAGTACGTCAGCTTTGCCGCCGCCGGAGACGAGGTCATCCTGCCCCCCCATGTCCCCCCCCCCTCCCCCAACAACCAGTACGTCGGTGCAGACGAGCGGGACACAAGAGTTCGTGAGCTTCACGGCACGCCAGGGCGCGACGGAGCGCTACGCGTTCGTCTTCGACTGTCTCTGTATGGAGCAGAGCAAGCGAGTCCTGCAGGCGCTCAAGACCGCCTTCCGACAGGGGCAGAAGCGGGCCAACCCCCTCCCCGCTGGCGGGCTTCTGCCGCCCCACCAACCGCCTCCAGTCGCTCCAGCGCCGCTAGCGGCGCAGCAACAGGCGACGTGAGTGAGAGTGAGACTGAGAGACCGTGGCGTAGTCAGGACTTGATTTAGGGGGGGGGGGGGGGGGGGGTAATTTAAAATCCAGTCAAATACTCAATTTTGCATCAGGGGGGACCCTGACGAATTTTGTGGACATTGCGCCAGTTCGGCTGGGGAAGCTTCAGACACTCTCCCATCGAATCTGTTTACACGCTCTGCTCTCGTTTGTCTGACTACATTCACCAAGCTTTAGCACCAAAGCAATTTTACCAAAACTAAAAATAGCGCCGCAGGCACATTTGTGACGAGATTTACACGGTTTTCAGTTCAAAACAGTGCGCCGCAGGCGAAAATTTGGCTTATGAGTGTCATATTCATCACCATTCCAATTTAGAAAAATGCACAAATTGGCACATTGCAACAGGGGGGTACCAAGCTAAAAAAAATGAGCTTTAGAGAATTCCGGAGGGGGGAAGCTTCCCCCTCCACCCCCCCCCCCCCTTGGCTACGCCACTGCTGAGTGACTCGGAACGTGATGATATGCGCTGCTACGATGGAAACTTTAGGTCCCCGTCCGCCACCGGAGACCTCATCCAGTTCAGTCCTTCGCCGTTCGCCGACGCGACTCGCTGCGTGCCGCCACCGCCGCCCGCGAGTACTGTCTTCTTTTTTTCGTTTGAGAATTTTCATACAACAAAATTTCGAACGGCGTAGGTGCGGTCGCGTCGTCGCG
Source organism: Paralinhomoeus sp. GSCO2_6 (assembly GCA_030248085.1). Classification (NCBI taxonomy): domain Eukaryota; kingdom Metazoa; phylum Nematoda; class Chromadorea; order Monhysterida; family Linhomoeidae; genus Paralinhomoeus; species Paralinhomoeus sp. GSCO2_6. Next base: position 73,422 of record JASAMY010001566.1, on the reverse strand, counting down.
AAACCACGACTACGTCAACGACCCCGAGATCTTCCGACAGGCTGCGTTGATGGCGGCCGCCGCGATTCACCAGCGTGCGTTTTCGTCTTCCATGCGAACCTGCGCGTCACTTCTTTTTACTCGCTCTTTCTTTTAGCGGCCCGTCAGACACCGCCGCCGGGGCCGCAGACTCCTCAGACGCCGGAATCGCAAGAGGAGGGCTTGCTGCTCCAGGCCTGGTAGTCTCCCAGCCAGTTGACTCCGTCCATTGACGTGTAGCGGCGAGCGGTCTGCAGGTACCACGGCACACTGAGCCGCCTGGACGCCGAGTCGTTCGTGCGCGCCGACGGCGACTTCCTCGTGCGTCGCAGTCCAGAGGAGCCGTCCCGCTTCGTGCTCACGGGCGTCCAGAACGGACTCGTGCACCACATCGCGCTCATCGAGCAGACCACCGGACAGGTACCCCCCACGTCGGTCCGTGTTATAGGGTATAGGAGCGGGTACACAGAGGTGAGAAGGCAGACACCGAGAACGCAGAATTGCGCCCCCAAATGGCGTCACTGGTTGAACTAGTGTCTAAATGTCGCCATTTCAGTACTTTATGGTCTGCAAACAACGACCTTTTGTCATTTCGCTTGGACAGGTCGCCGACACCCCCCCCCCAAAATTCACCCCCCCCCCCCCGTTACAGTAATACTCTCGCCTCTCGTAAACATTCGACCGTTCGCGCAGGTGCGTACGCGCGACAAGCTCTTCCAAAACGTCTCGCACCTCGTCCAATTCCACCTACAGAACAAGCTGCCCATCACCTCTGAGCAAAGCGAAATCCTCCTCAGACGAGCCGTCGTCTCCAACCGTTTGCAGTGAAGAAGAGGCATTTCGGTGCGACTTTTCGTAACAATGTGCCCGAGACCGACACAACAATATTAGTCGCCCGCAAGGCCAAGAGTACGTGCACACACTATAGCTAGGCGATGCTTCTTCCCCCCCTAACAGTGCGCGACCAACCAACCATGAACACAGAGGGTATCGCGCCGGCCGCCTTGACACGCTGCTGCGAGTAATACTGGGTGTTGTTGTCGTGTAATCGTGAGTGCGTGTGTGTGTCGCGCTTCGTTCATGACTCGTCTTTGTCTCTTTCTTTAGCGCGGTGCGCTCTCCACACAGACACACTCATTCATCTTGTCGCTTCGTATTTGTTTCGTGGCCCTTCCCCAATTTTCTTTCTTCCGTCTCCTTGTGTACACCACAGCTCACGCGCTAGAGACGGCGTTATAAGCGTTAGAAAAGGTGCGCTCGCCACTCTTTGTGTCGGCGAGCTGCACTGTAGCTCTTCATTGAGTTTAGAGTCCCGACGAAATTTGCATACGGATTACGTTGTCGTCCGTGCTCCGTTTGTTTGGGTGAGTAACGGGACGAGCGACTGTACACACCAACACCGAGTGGTACTGTACTAGTCATCACACACACACACGCACGCACACACAGCTGGAAAATTCTGAAAGAGTACCGCGCAGTCATTCGGTCAGTACAGTCACCAAGTGCAAAGTTGTCGTTTTCGTTCACAAAAAGTGAATCTCTTGCGGCCATTAATCTCGGCGGCGTTACATTGATCGACGCACGATGGCTCAGAAAGTGAAGAGGCGTAGAGACACTCGAGAGGTCAAGGACACACTGTCTGTCACTGTGGTTTCTCGCCCGTTACAGAGAGCGGGAGACAGGGCAGTGAACACTGCGGCGGAGCAGCTACGCGCTAGTCTACAAATTGTCAGCAAGCGCCACAAACATGGAGTTCGCTTCTTGGAGGGGGCAGGAGTTGGGGATGGGATTCAGAAAGCTGCTGACGCGAGCTGAGTGGCGGAGGGGATGGCGGCAGCCTGCTGGGACCTGCCTCCGGCCGCTGCGCCCCGCCAGTGGGTCGCATAGACGGCTGGCGAGTGGTTTCCGGAGTGCTGTCCCTGCTCCTCGTCGTAGTCGGGAGCCGGAATGAAGGGCCGCTTCGATTTCGGCAAGTCCGACTCGCCAAAGTACAGCTGCTGCTGTCTCGACTGTTGCTGCTGAAAGCGGGCGACGATTGTGGTAGCAGCCGGAGCCAGCGCAAGCAGCAAACCTTGTAGTCGACGAATTGGTCGCGGCGGCCGGGCGAAGAGTTGTCCTTGTTGTTGGGCTTGTGCATCTTGCTCTCGAGGTCGTGCACCCAGCTGAAGTCGATCTCGGACATGTCCGAGGGACGGACCACGCCGTCGCCGAAGCCGCTCGCGACGTTCGACGAGGAGTCGACTCCCGCCGAAGTCGTGGGCGAACGGGGCGCCGACTCGGCGGACGAGCTCGCCCGCGCGTCGTCGCCGCCCGTCGTCTGCGAGTCCGTGTTCTCGTTGTCGTCGTCGGCCGCGAACTTCATGTCGACCTGCTGCTCCTGGACCACGGCAGGCGGCGGCGGAGGCGCCGGCTCCTCGGGCTCGGCCGGGATTTCCGTCCGACTGCCGAACAGCTGTCGGTTCCGACGCAGAATCGCCTCCGCCTCCGACGAGACGACGAGCGGCAGCGGCGGCGGCGCGGGGCTGCGTCTCGAGCCCGGCGACGGCTGCTGCGCCATCGTCGCCGGCGTGGGCGACGCTGTCGAGCTGTGCCGACTGGCGCTGCCGACCCGTCGGTAGACGGACTCGTGAGAGTTCTGTTGAACGACCACTCCGGGCGCGTGCCGCTCCTCCACCGGTTGCACAGAGCCGTCGTCGTACGGCCAGAAGTCGGGCTGGTATTGGGGATAGTGACCGGGAGCCGGGTAGAGCGCCAGATTGTCCACGCTGTGGGCGCGCATTTGCGGTCCGTAGGCGGCCGGCATCATGTGCGGCGGCGGTGGCGCGAAGTAGGCGGGTGGCGGCGGTGGTGCGAAGCCGACACCGTACTTCTCCCACTCCTTGAGCTGCTTCTTGTGCGCCTTCTTCCACTTCTTCCAGTCGGACCTGCTGGGCGGCACCGGCATCGGCGGCGGCGGCGGCGGAGGCTGGTGGACGGGTCCCAGGAAAGGGTTCGTGTTGTAGTAGGGCGTCTGGCCGTCGGGCGCCACGAAGCTCGTCGGCCTGATCGCCGCCCTCTGCGCCGGCTGGTGTCCGATCGAGTGGTATCTCATCTGGACCTTGTGCGCCTCGGCGCGCGGCCCTCTCTGCATGGTCTGCGAGTGGAAGGCGGCCGCCCGCTGTTGCTCCTCGAGCCAGCGCCTCCGGTCCAGAGTCACCGCCGGCTGACCGTTAGGATGAAGATTCACCTCCTGCTGGAATTCGGCCGCCGGGGGCGGCCGCCGCTTCGTGGGCTTGTTCCCCATTTTCGTCGTCTCCTCCTCTGCCTCAGCACTCGTCTTCCTTCGCACCGCGCCTAGAGACGGAATGCGGGGGGGGGGACAGAGTGCGAGCCGCTGCGCGCTGTGCTGCGAAAAAGAGCGGAGGACCGAAGACGACGCGCTCGCTAGGGTCGGCGCGGAATTCACGCCGGCGCGCCGACGTCGCCGCGCGGCGACACGGGCCGCTCCACGGACGCTACATTAGAAGGCAAAGGCATGATGTCGGCCGGACAACGCCCCCCGCTCGTTGGCGGAGCGCAGCAGCCAGGGGGCGGACGGCGTCGTCAAGTAAGTGGCAGAAGAGAGAGTGAGAGAGCGCGTCGCGCCGAGCCGGGTCATGGCATGCGCGCGTAGTATAAGTGTCGTTGTCGGCGCTACGACGACCTGTTTGCCGAGCCGCATGCGCGGCACCGAGGTGACCGACCGCAAGGGACAAGTCCACGCACACGTACGCAGATAAGGAAAGGCGGAAGCATTCTTAGCCCGCCATGTCGAGGCGTCACTTGCGTTTCGGCCAAAAGCACCGCGCATTGCTTGCGGCCCGGATTTTGTGTCGTTCGGCTGCGATCAGCGCACTCATCAGTGTCGCTGTCGCCGCCGCGGCGCGAGAGAGATGACCGATGGACGCTCTCTGGCACGCGGAGAACGACCCAATTCCACGCGCGTTAGTACGCCGTGTAACGGATCGCCAATCAAACGTGCACCGCCCGCGCTCGCATTCCTGACGCCGCATTGTCGCCACTCGTTTGCCTTTGCGTGCCGCCGTCAGGGCCAATCCATGCCCGTTCCGGCGCTGTCTCTCTCTGTGTCGATCGCGCTAAAAACCTCTCTTTGGTTTGGTATGCGAGCAGACCTCATTGAGTACTAGAGGTGTCAACGCGGATTGAACGATGCCGCGCCATTGGTAACGCCGCCTACCCGCCGCAAACGCGCCCTCGACCCTAATCCACCTGCGGCGGACTGGGGCGGCGTATCAAAGTGATACTTACACTGCAACTGGGCACACGCACAAATAAAGCAGTACCTACATACCTAGGACCCAGGGAAGATTTGGGTTGCGCGCGTTCCCTCAATGACAGTGCACGAAACGAGCATTGTCAAACAGTGATTGATTGGCATATAGGTAGTAGGTAGGTACACGAATACCATACATGAAGTTACGTGTAACGCTATGTATGTACAGTAGGGTACACTGGTAGTATGCATTTACGAGGTTCGATCAATTTTTCGTGGTTCCACTACATTTCACATCACTTACCGTAAACCCTATAATTAGCCCCCCCTCTATAATTATACACCCTCCCAAGACCACTTTGAGTTTATAAGTCCCCCCCCCCCCCTATAATTACACCCCCCTCTCTAAACGGACCATCGCCTAAACGGCACATTTTTTCCATGTCTGGGATATGCAATGAGAGCATCAAAATTCCGAAAACCACCCGCTCAACAATTTCTTCCCCCCGCTGCCCACTAAAATTTCAGTTATGTACTCAGTTGAGTCCCGTATGCCACCACTAGCTGGCACTGCTACCCTTTATACTTTGCACTAGGGACAGCAGTTCCAAGCGAAAACAAACTGTGCTCACGACGTCAATTCTGGATAATATTTCGGGATTGGACAAAGCCTCGATAGATCTGATGTGCCGACATACAAGCATGGCGCAGTCGATATCACAGGTATCAGATATTTGCGCCTATAGATACGGGTTGATAGGGGCTATCTGGCGGGAGCAGTGACCGTCAGCAGATTGGTCTGTCTGAGGCGGTCCACCCCCGTCTCCAGCACGCAGACCTGCCTCTGGGACAGACGCCGCTGCAGCAGAGAGGCCAGCTGAACAGGACAACTACAATACATGTGCACAATTGTACACACCGAGAATCCTCCAATAGTGCCCCCGGGTACGGAGAGATTGCAAACACCCCCCCCCCTCCAATAGTTGGGGGTAGGGGGTAGGTGATGCCATGTGTCAGTAAATCAACGATTAAATGGAGTAAAAAATGACCAAACCACTGAAAAATCGGCAAGTTTGACTACGAAATTATCGTTCGTAATTCGAGGCCGAAGCAATCTGACCTGACCCCCCCCCACAAAGTACACCCGGGTAAGGAGAGGTCCGAACTATAGTGCGGCGGAGCACCATTCGAGGATGTACGGTACAAAGGCCGGTAAGTAATGTGAAGCAGTTTCAAACTGAACTGAACACCGATCAGGAGACACCCAGGCAACACTTGTTTAGCCAGCCAGTTTAGCCAAAGGCAACGTCTTGTGGGAGTCGTGAAGATTGTGTGCGACCCCCCCCCCCCCCCGGACACGTCCACAGTCCAACCGGGCAAACGAGCCACACGCTTTTCCCTAGCAGCAGTCAGTCAACTGAAGGCGAAGGACGGACCGTGAAGGCGCCCTTGAGGTCGGCCTTGCCCAGGACGACGACGACGCGCTGCTCGCTGCGCGCCTCCTGCAGCTTCTGCACGACCGTCGGGAAGCGCGTCAGCTTCCTCGAGAAAGCTTCCGCGCTCGCCGCCCCGTCCTCGACGGCCGGCTGCGACGATTCCTCCTCCAGCAGCTGACTCAGCGGCAGATTCAGACTGCCCGGGAACGAGCCGCGGTTGTACCGGAAACAAATTTTTGTTCAGAAATCAGAAGTTCAGATCACAGTTCCGACTAACTCATCGGGATTCCGGCAGTCCAAGAGCAGCGGCTTGCTCACGAGGCTGCCTTGGCCCTGAGGAGCCCCACTCGACAGGTCTGGCGGAACGCGTGTGCCCTCTCGATCTGGTCTGGAGCTCGGATCTGGCGCGTCGGTGAGACAGAGCAGCTCGGCCATGCACATCCGTGGACAGCTCAGCTCCTTCAGTTGGGCTACGCTTTTCGCTTCCAGCTTCTAGAAAGAGCGATTCCCCTCCTCCTAAATCGAATCCACCCCTCTGCTGGCCGTGCGCTCACGTATGTCTCGTCGGGGGCGTGAGGGGCGTGCTGACGATAGGCGCAGCCCTTGGGAGTGCGTCGCCAGAACCGCAGACTGTCCGCCACGCACCGGCCCACGTCCACGTCTGCGTGTCGGGGGGGGGGGGGGGTGGGGCTAGGAGGCGGGGCGCCACGCCCCTTTCCCAGGGCGAACCGACCGGGCATGTCGGAGAAGAGGAGTATGCAGTCGTTGAAGGTGTAGCCGAGCAGCTGCCGGCGACTCTGCTGCAGCAAGGCGGCGCCCACGCACATGGCGAGCGCGTCGCTCCCAGCGCCGCCAGCCCTCTCGTCCGCCGACTCCGACGCGGCGGCCAACAGGAGCGCGTCCCACAGGTGGAACAGCTTGTGCAGGGGCAGGACGTCTGTTCGCACAATCGAATTACAGCCATTCGCGAACGGAAAGAGAGAGCGACGACGACTCACGAGCGAACATGGTCAGGAACCAGGGAATGCCGTAGAGCTGAACATTCATAGGTCAGTGGCAAGCAAGCGTGTGCACGGCAAGACAGACGACCCTCACCTCTGGGAAGAAGCCGATCTCCCGGAGGTGCCAGAAGAGCTGCGGGTCGTGGAAGGCGATCACGTGGTCGAAGACGGCCAGGAATTCTGGAAAGCTGTCTCTCATGCCGACGACGACGATCTACAGTAATCAACACAACGAAACTGTGACCGGATCAGGTAGGGGATAAATGGAACTTCGACAGAGGGGCGGGGGGGAAGGGAAATGCCGCACTCAAATGTGAGGAGAGGGTAGATATCCAAAAAGGAGAAACGTTGCATAAAAATAGCGTCAAAACAGGTACTTTTGGGTCAAAACACAGTCAAAACACTAAACAGCGTTATTTCGGTGCTTCCTCCCCCCCCGCCAGTTACAGGTATTGGCCAATCACCTTGAATCACGGCCGAGTTGTCCTTCAAGAAAAAGTCGTGGAGATAGCGCCGTATGAAGGCGGACATGCAGGCGTAGGCGAGCGCTGAACAGCTTCCAAACAATTTGTCGAGCGTCACATTTCCGACATCCGCTCAGTACACTTCCCCCACCTTCTCTGCCGAAGTTCAGCCGTAGGAATGGGGCGGCGAGACTGTCGAGCCCTTGCCAGTAGACGTACTGCGGGTGCGTGTTGAGCCAGGCCTTGATCAGTAGCTTTAGTTTCGCTTGCGCCATTGGTGACGTCATGAGGCCGTCATACTGGTGACAGCGCGGAATGTCCACCTCGATCTGGGAGAGAGGACAAGGGGTGGGGTTGGCGTTGTTGGATCAAGGGCAACGACGCTAGGAGACGGTCAATGCCCATACAGCATACCCATCTCCATGACGCCTTCCCGTCTAGAGGCACATATCTAGCCGAAAGACATCCGCGACGGGGAAGTCCTCGTTAGTGACTCCATCAAGAATCGAACCCAGAGCCGTGCGCGCAAGAGGCCGACTCTCTACCACTGGGCGGTGCAGTGCACTGCCCAAAGGGGTTGGGTGATCCGTCTACAGACGTCGACAGGGGGTGGGGGGAGGGGAGGGGAGTACCTGGCGGTCGACGGGGGCATCGGCAAGTTTGTCGACGCGGTGGTAGAGGCCGAGAGGGGCGGCGTCGACGCCGAGGAGGGCTGCCCAGGCGAGATGGCGATAGACGGGCGGCACGTCGAGCCAGCACTCGGCCCGCAGGCGGACGCGCGTCGACGGATAGGCGCGCGTCAGCCGCTCGAAGACGCGCAGCCGCTTGAACTGCAACGATCGAACTGTGTGTCGCGAGTTCCCTTGAATGACGCGACGAACGACAACTGGGGCACCTCTCCCATGTCGGAGCTATACCCCCCCCCCCCCAGAACTGTTTAAATCTGCCTAAAATGATACGAGTGTTGTTGTGTTTTTGGCTATTGCCCATAAAACACCAAAATAACGCAATTTACACCCTATTTTGGTCAAAGTTTCTCCATTCGACTTCTCCCCCACCCCACGTTTTCGGGAACCGGCGGGAATTTACTCTCCTACCCCCCCCCCCCAAACTCGTCCTATCCTGATTAGAGCCACGCGATGAGCGCCAGGCCACTGAACGGCTGTGGAAATACGGAGACCTGCCTGGTAGAGGACGTCTCTCTCTTTGACGACCGTGGGCAGAGAGGCGTGCTCGAGTGTCGGCAAGGAGGCAGTCGACCGTCTTCTCCTCTCCAACAGTTCCAGACTGACAAACGCCTCCGACACGTCCAGCTCTCCAACTTTCTACATTTAGAAAGCTCAGACGTACAAGAGAACAGACGCGACGCGCGTGTGTGTGTGTGTGCGTGCGTGCGTGCGTGCACCTCAATCAGGTTGTCCATGCAGAGCAACACCGGCTGAAGGGTGTTGACTGTGCGGCGACTGCTCTCGTTTCCCAGCAGCCGAAAGTCGCCTTTTACCAAACTGCAAGTTTTAGTTTTTTTTTTTTGTGCCAAATCCCATCGCATGCCATTCACGTACATGGGCATTGTGAGAAGGGCGGGCTTGGCTTGGAGCAGGCCCAGCTTCTCCAAGATTGTCTCGACGTCGCTGCCGCACAGCAGCCACAAATAGTAGACTTCGATCATCGGACGACCAATTAGGACGTTCGACGCATCCGCGGGCAGCAGCTCTGTATGTGCACCCTTGAACAACAGTCCTTCAAGCGCCACGTATACCACCTTTCAGCTCTTCCACCGGCTTCTTATGAAAGAACTTTTCACAGGCCACGGCAGGCAAACTCTCAGAATAGATCAGCTCTCGTAATGTAGACGCGATTCCGTCACTCTGACACGACTAAACAAAAAACTTTTGGATGAAAGCATAGCGCTAGCTTGAAGTCGCCGCAGCATCATACACTCTCGTCCTTGACATGCGCGGATTCGTCGGCAAGCAGACAATTGAGATCGAGAGTCGCGGGATACGATCTAGAAGTTTCTTTCAAACCGTTGAACACCAAAAATTTTTCAAAGCAGCCGCACCTATTGGAAGGCAGCAACTTCAAGCAATCTTCCAAGAGAGCGGAGCACTTCTCCAGCTTGTCGCTTTTGAAGACCTCTTCGAGTGCGGGCCGCGCAAAGAGCAAGCCATTCCTGAGAGAACCATAGGCGCCGTCCAGTTTTGAGTCCAGCAGCACTGCCGAGAAAATGCCCAGAATTTGCTGCTCCGACCACACCGACTGCAGTCTCGTCGCCTGGAAGTCGACACACGCGGTACTCACTTAATGTCCGAAGATCTGGACAGCTCACAAGCAACAGTTCCAGGAGGGTCAGGCCAAACAGCCAGGCGTCGGTTTTCGCGGTGACGCATTGGTTGGGAGTCGGCAGTTCCTTGCAGATCAACTGCTCGGGCGACTGATACCAGGCGGGCCTGGAACATTTTTTTGGCGTACTGTCTGTAACGCCGTAATGGAACGTGAAATGCGGCTGGTTCGGGGGGGGGGGGCAGCAGAGTTTGACACATTCATATTTCAATCAGTGTAGAATACGAAGAACATCCGAGTGATCAAGCAGCAGGTTTGCGCAAGTTGGCATTTTGGTTTTCGCGGCATGACTAAAAGACTAGGCTGTGAGACGAGACTGACGCGATTTCGAAGTCGACGTCCCTTCCCTGGTCGGTAACGAAATAGGTGCCGAAGTCGCCCAGACGAATCGACAGCCGGTGTTCACCGAAACTTTTCAAATAGAGCTTTTCAACATTGAAGAAGCCAACGCAAATGAGACGGTCGTGCAGAAAGGACAATGCGTCCTTCAGCTGAGAGCAGACCTGATAAAGTAGATTTCCAGAAGCTGAGATGCTAAATTTGAATCGAATTTGAATGAAAGACAGAGCCTAGGGCAAACATGTAAGGCGCAAACTCTTCGAGTTTCGCTGCAACGGTCAACTGATAGACTTCGGAAACCAGAAAGATTCTATCTGAAAAGAAAATATCCGAATTTGAAAAACATTGGCTGGTGTCTCGATCGACTCTACGGGGGGGGGGGGGGCGGGGGGCGGGTCGGGTTCGGGCCCCCTTCTCTTTGGTTTTCTCCCGCCGGGGCGTGGGTGTTTCTCGGGCTGTGGCGGCCCCGTGGCCCTGGCTGCGGGGCTGGTGGGGGGGGGGGCGGTGGGGGGGGGGTCCTCTGGGGCGTGTGTGCGGGGGTGCCGGGCGCCGGCGGGCCCCGGGGGGGGGCGGGGGGGCGGCCCGGGGGGGGGGGGGGGGGCGGGGTGGGGGGCCCCCGCGGGGCGGCCCCACAACAAACAAACAAACAAACACTAACCCAAGCAGCCTCTCTGTAAATCTAGGTAGAGGCACAGGTGTTCGTGGCCACCGCTCTCTGTCAACAGACCGCGCAGATACTCAAATTTGCCGAGAATTTTGGCGGCCGCAGACGCCTGCCAAGGAGTCGTCGTACGGTTCGAAGCACCCTCTTGGACGTTTTGGGCAGCCGAAAGGCTCAACACGCCGAATCGACTGTTGGGAGCGAACCGCCGGCTCGTCATTGTCACTAGAAATTAACTGCAGCCCCTTTTGGTTCCCACTCTAGAAGGACGGGACGGGATCAGGAGACCCCCCGCCGCAGCGGCGCCGCGGGGTTCCCTCCCTCCCTTCCTATCGCGACGCGCGGCCTCCCTCCCTCCCCTTCTGCCGTACTCTAGCGTATAGCCGCGCCTGAGTCAACCGTTGCACGTCAACGACGGGTCTGGCTAAACGGCACAGAAAAAATTTAATTCCATAGCGTAGGCAGGATTACATTTCGGAAGCGTGTACATCAAAAACGCAAAGCTGCATCTAACCAAAAACAGCCATTTCACTCTCTGCATTGGCGCGGCAGGCAAATGTGCAACCCTCAGCGGCACACATTCAAATACATAACTATAAAAAGTTTTCAACCTAAAAAGTGCGCCAAAAGTGCGTCGAAAATTTGGCCATTTCGAAGTATTCACATGCTGAGATCGTGATACGGCGCCACAGTAGTGCATTCGGAGTTCGGCTATTTTTTGTCAAAAAAAAAACTCGTTTAAAAGGTCGGCTCCATAGAGTCCGCAGAAACACAGCGGTTTCCCTCAAGTCACTATTTCATCAAGATTTATTTTTTTATTTTTATGATCATTGTTTTTAATAGGTAATATTTTTAGTTAATAACTTTTATTTGTGCTACACTGACTCCACTCCAGTGATCGCGTTGTGTCATTATTGTATCATCAGCATTTAAAAAAATATATTAAAAAAAAAAAACTTGGAATTCTTTTTATGTTGTTCTTCCGCCTACTATGACTAACAGCTCCAATAGCATGTGCTATGCTGCTGTGCTATGAGTTATGAACAGTGCGCGTTTGTGCGTTCGCTTATGCTGGAGATTGGGTCCCAACGACAGCACGTGGTCCATAGGTGTTCCTGACCCTGCTGACCAACCGGGGCGGCAAGTGCCTCCAAAACCCAAAATTGCTTAGGGGTGGTAACAGAAGTGGGCGCTCCAACCAAATATGATAGAGGGTGGCAAGCATGTTACTCCAAAGCAATGATGTGAAATGTGGCAAGTTTTAGACATTCACTTACAAGTGACACATCACACACACACAGTTCTAGACAGCATATATCAAGTATCATCATCATCATCATATAACATCTACTACACTGATCAGCCATCTCTGCCTTGAACCATCTGTGAATATCCAAGTTGTGATGTTGGTTGTTGACTCTGTGGCCCATCATTTGGACTCATTGCGACTTGAAAGGCATCAGAGACACCATCCAAGTTACAATCTGGTGACAGTTGTGCTATATCAGCCATGTATGGTGAGAGAAACCTTAAGAGACCAAACAGTTAATGAAGCCAAATAATAAAACGAATCAAACAAACTCGGATGGGCAGAGATGCAAGTACTTCTCACAGATGGTAGACATTGGGATTCGTTGTCTTAAAAGATAGACTATTGTTCTTGCAGATGTCCGCACAAGCCTTCGACATATGTTTTGTGTTCTGGATGAGAAAGAGGCACATTTTTTATCAAGCTTTTGGCGAAGTACTGTAAATGATGGATTGTTTTACTTGTATGTATGTGACAGTGAATAAACTGAATAAGACAACTAATCATTGCACCATTAGAAATAATGTTGTTCTTGGCTACATGTAACACTGATTTGCAGAGCTGACATTTGAGAGTGCTTTGTACTTCATTCTGTCTTGCTTGGTGTACTCCAGCTTCTGCCCATGGTGTTGGAGTGACATTAGGAGAGCAGTAGGGTGCTTTGTAATCTGTCATGCCACCTCGGTCGTGATTGTCACCATCTTCATGAAAAGTATAATCATTTGGATTATTCCCACAGTAATAGCAGCATTGACGAACCTCATATGCAATTGGAAGGCATTGACGAACCTCATATGCAATTGTGTCAGTGGAACGCTGGGTGTCCTTCTACTTATCTTCATCATTTCAGAAATGAACATGTCTCTTCCCCATCTTCCTTGCACATGTACCAGCATCACAGCAGTTAACTGCTTTGGTGCTTTCACAACACCAAAGGCAGTTGCGATTGAACTTGATCTTTCAGAGGTAGCTGATGTAAGCAGTTTAGCCTTTCGTATGACACGTTCAGTTTCAAAAGTCAAATCTGGTGCTTTGCCATTAACCAACTGATACCCTTCATGAGCAACTGTGAACATGTATGTCTGTCACCAGATCAACAAATCTGTCTGTCAAAGCCACATACAAAGCTGTCCTGCCAATTAGGTCATTTGTGTTAGCAGCAATAGCATCAGTTTTGCCTGTGTGCAATATTTAAACAGGCACATACATTCAAAAGTTGTTCATGACACAACAATTGGACAAAAAACAAGTGAAATTAAAGGAAAAAAGAGGATTCCTTTTCATTCTCTTTTTATGAAGGCCACAATTCACATTAGTTATTTCCATCTGTCGATCCATTCACCACCTCAAATTTCACAGGGGGGTGGAAGTGGGGAATACCCACTTTTGGCTCTGACCAACCGGGGCGGCAAAGTGGGTAGTCCCCACTTCAGGCCACAACCAACCGGGGCAGAGACCCGGCAAACGATGGGCAAGGAACACCTATGACGTGGTCAATTTGGTACACTGGGCTGCGATGAGACGGCGTCGTTAGCGTGTGGCCGTGGGTCGCGCGCGCAGAAGGGGAGGGAGGGAGGCCGCGAGTCGCGATAGGAAGGGAGGGACGGCGGGAAGCGCGCGGCGCCGCTGCGGCGGGGGGTCTCCTCATCCCGTCCCGTCCTTCTAGAGTGGGAACCAAAAGGGGCTGCAGTTAATTTCTAGTGTCATTGTCACGCCCGCCTAAAATACAGATCAAAATGTTTGGAATGAAAATCGTCATTCACAGTACGGCGAAGTGAAACTCACTTTCGCGCTCGCAGAGATACGGCGAGATTCAATTACACATTGCGAAAATCGCGTGTACAGTAACCAAAATTGTTGCGTTTTTTGCACTTTTTTTAAAAAAGCTGTCCGACCGATGCGCCACCGATAGGCCGCTGTAGGTGTCGGTGTTTTACGCTTTGCTCAAACAGACTTGCTTTCTTGCTTAGGCTTAAGCTTTCGCTTAGGTTTGAGCTCGGAAATAAAACTAAACTTTACGATACATGTAAATTTCGCCGCCTAATTACCGGTATTTACATAATATTGTTTTTGTATATTCAATATTCAATCGTTGCAGCTATTTTGCGTTATAGTTCTTTGCGGTCGGGTATTTCGTAGTCGCATTCACTTTGAAACGGGGTGGGGGTGGTGGTGGTGGGGGGGGTGGTGGGGTTTTTTTTTTTTTTTTTATTTTTTTTTTTTTTTTTTTTTCATTTCGAGCACTGCTGGAATGCAACGCAGTCTTCCTGTAAACGATTTTTTCAAAAATTTGAATCGCTCTAACAATTTCCTTGACCTCAGAGTGAGTGTTTTGCCGATTTATAAATTCTCGTAGCCTCTCGGATTCCCGCAAGCGATGTCGACAGCGTCTCGCACGTCGCGACGACAGCGCGCCGGCAAGAGTTCCGCGGCGGCGTCGGCGTCGGCGAGTCGTCAGCAGCAACAGCAGCCGCTGCAGCTGTCGGATTTGCGACTGGGCGGCGCACGCAAGTTTGCGCCGCCGAGGCCGCCGTACGACTACGCGATGTTCCGCGAGGGCCGCGAACTGGTCGAGCGCGCCTGGGCGGAGATGCAGGCCGAGTTCGACGCCCAGTTCCTATGGCTGGAGCGCGTCGCAGCCGTCACCTTCCTGCGCGGCGCCGGCGACGACGCGGCGAAGGACAAGAGGTGCGCATGAGCGGCAGCGTCTTTGTCTTGGCCGTGCTCGACGCGCAGTTCTTGTTCCTCTGCAGCGAGTTGCGGCTGCCGCCGAAGACGCCGACGCGCGCGGCCGGCGCCGAGTCGAAGCGGCCGACGGCCGTTTGGAGGGAGAATTCGCGCAGCGTCATCGCCCACGACGACGGCGGCGCCAACAACAGGGTCCGTCTTTGCGCCCACCCCTTGCCGACTCGAGCGCGAACAAAACTCGCGCTTACAGTGGGACGTGTCTGACATGGCCTCGTCCGCGGACCCCTTCGCGTTCGCCGAGAACATGGAGAGAAAGGCCGACGGTGGGAGCCGTGGCCGTTTCTTGCCGTCGCGACTGTGGTCGACTGGATGGAATTGTTCCAGGAAGCGCTGCCGTGGAGGTTGCTGCTGCGGCGGATGAGGCGGACGACGAAGGAGAAGGGCGGCCGGGCTGTCGCGCCGCGTCGCGTCTGGCCGTCGTCAAGACGGGTCGCATCTCCAAGTCACGTGCCAGCAACAACGCGAAGGTGACTGGCGCAAAGGCAGCAATCGTTGTGCGTCTCTCTGTCGACTTGCGCCTGCGCTCAGCAGACGCGGCAGAGTCGTCTGAAGACGGCGCTGCGGAGTACGCTCGAGCACACAATCGAGATGGAGGAGCAGGGAAGTCTGCCGGGCGACGACGAGAAGGTGGCTGCCTCCATTCCAGTTGCACGGCCGCTTGCGGTTCTAACCCATCTCGTCAGCAGACCTCGACGTCTGGCGTCCTGCCGGAAGCGGCAGCGGTGTCGAAGGTCGTCGAGCCGCCGTCGCCGGCGGCGCCGCGTACGCGCACGAAGACGCTGGCGAAAGCGACGCTCGCCCAGTCGACGGTGACCGCAGCCGCGGACCTGCGCTCTCCGCACAGGAAGGCGGCACGCCTGGAGCCGCAGCGCGTACGTGGCCTTCTCTCTGCGCCAACTGTCGGGAGGCTTGAGGGAACGAGGAGCCGCCTTTCGCAGGCGCCGCTGGCCGAGTCCGAGGACGCGTCGACGCCGCTCGCCAACACACCGGCCAAGACGAGGTGACCGACCGGCCGCTCCCATTCATTTAACCGGGTTGGGCCCTAGCGAAATTGGTTGCTTGACACTCAGGAGCAAGACTCGCCACTACATGCTCGACACGGTCAGCAGCGTCATGCGCTCCCCCGCCAAGGTGAGTGACAGAGACAGTTGACGACACGTCCGTAACGCACACGCTTACGCAACAGAACTCGCCGATGAAACCGGCCCTCGCCAAGGCACCCATCGTAGAGACGCCGCTCGACCATCGACCGCTCAAGGCGGCCGCAACGACGGGCAAAATGAAAGGGGTATTAATCATTATTCATTAATTATATTTAATCGAGTTCCGTCTCCTGGTTTTCTTGCAGCTGTTGGGTAAGCCGACGGCGGGTCGGTTCACGCCGGTGCAGGCGCTCAAGAAGATGGTGGGCAACCTGAAGACGCCCAAGAAGGTCGCCAAGAAGGACGTGTGTTCGTCTGTCTGTCTGTCTGAGCCAAGGGACGCATGGAAGGCTGGCTTGCACGCGCGCAGGAGGAGGCGGAGGTGGCGCGCCGGCGCCGCGAGGCGGAGGAGAGGGAGCGACGGGAGGCGGAGGCGCTGCGCCGCAAGGAGGAGCAGATCCGCCTGAAGATGGAGGAGGTCAAGAGGTGCCGTCGTGTCTTGCCGCAGCTGATTGGGCGACAGGAGAGGGCTTGTTGGTCGCGTTGAGGTCGAACGCGGAGAAGGTGCGCCGGGTGCAGGCGCGCCGCGAGGAGCAGCGTCTGCGCCACGAGCAGCGCCAGCGTCGCCTGCACGACCAGCAGACCGCGCAGGCGCAGCTCAAACTCCAAGAGGCCGACAGACTCCTGGAGGAGGAACGCGCAAAGAAGGAGGCCAGAAAACACAAGCAGCAGAAGAAGAAGGAGCAGCCGCCGCCTTCGCAGGAGGAGCTCGACGCCAAGCAGAGGTGCGTCGTCGCGAATCCTTCCCAGTGCGTCGTCGAATGAGCCGACTGACTGAGCCGCAGCACGCCGCCCAAGAAGCGCCCGCCCGCGTCGCCGCAGCCTGAGTCCGACGAGCCGGCCACCGGCCGCTCTCCGGCCGTCGCGACTCCTCCCGTCGACGACGGACGCGAGAGGCAACCGCGCCACAGCGCAGCCGCCGCCTCCGCTGCCGCAGACGTCGTGCGCGAGCAACCGCCGCCCGTCGACGCGGACAAGCAGAAAGGCGAAGCGGCTGTGACTGAGCCGGAGCTGCCGGCAGAGGCGGCAGGGCATGAGGAAGTCGCCGACGGTGGCAAGAAGACAAAGAAGAAGCGGACGACGACGGCGGCGGCTGGCGGCAAGAAGCGGCTGACGAAGAAGAGAACGACTACGACGAAGGCAGCGGCAGCCCAGGACCCCCCGGCTGTGCAGCAGACGGCAGCGACGCCGCAGGAGGCGACGAGACAGACAGCGCACAAGCCCAAGGTCCGCCTGCCTGGCCATGTCCGTTCGTAGTGTGCGCCACCGAGGGCAGTTTAGGCGGTTGTGCGCGACGGCGCGGACGCGGCCAGTTCGTCGTACACGGCGCTGAAGGAGGCCGACTCGTCCTACAGCTCGTGAGTGGTCGCTCTCGCTGGCGTCATGAGGCCTGAGGCGGCAGACGGGCGCGCGCTCGCCGGCAGGTACGCGATGACGCCGCTGGAGAAGAAGAAGCCGTCGACGGAGACCAACTACGACATCACGGACCTCAACTCGGGCGACGAGACCGACGACGAGGCCGAGCCGCGCAAGAAGGTGCCCTTCTGGGCCCTAGGTCCGTGCCCCTGCCCCCTGCCCTGCCTGGCCGCCTTGCGCGCACGCACGCACGCACGCACGCACGCGCACGGTCCTGCTGCAGGCGCCCAGCTAAAGGCGGCGCTGATCCACCAGCGGTTCAACGCGCCCAGCGCGGCGGTGCGCGAGATCTTCGGCCGGCCCGCGGAGCCCGACCTCAACCGGATGTTCTCGATGCCGCGCAAGCGCTGGCACCAGCGCACCTCCTCCGCCAACTGGGATTCGCCCCTCTGGAACCCCCGCGTCGGACAGGCCGCTGCCCCGCCCCCTCCGCCCCCTGCGCCCCCCGCCACCTCTCCCCTCGCCCACTGACGCCTCTCTCTCTCTCTCTCTCTGCTACTGCCTCTCAGACTGCGTCCACTGAATGGCGGATTGGGTAGCGACCCTGACGACGAGGTGCAAGCAGCAAGCGTGCTGCTGTCTGTCCCCATTAGGTATAGGTTGGTAGGTAGCAAGTACTTACTCGCTCTGTATGCTTATTCGTTGGTCCGTAACTCGTAAAGGTAACGAAAGTGATGTGTCCGCCGCGTGCACTGCGAGTTAAGATACAGTAACCCGAATTGAGCTACTTTCCTCCTGAGAAAAAGTGGTTTGTGCAAGAACGTGCGAAAGAATTGTTGAATGGCATTTGCGAATTCAAGACTAGCTTGAAGCCTGGTGAAACTTTAACGACACTTTCTTATGTGCGTATACCGTAAATTCTACAATAGTACCCCGAGACTACTATTGATTCAACGCTCGGCTAGGCTAGTAGGCTAGGCACTTTCTGGAGAGTAGGTTACACTTCTTTTGGGAGAGTATCTTTGTTTGCCTTTACAGTCGCCGCACATCACAGTTCAGTTTGGTTTCGTCTAGTCAGCATTCACTGCCATCCGGTTGTGCTCCGGTTTCTTCGATGATTCTTCCCTTCTTCATGTTTTCCGATGCCGTGGTGCCGCCCCGGTCGATCCATCGGTGGCCGGTGGGCCAGACCTCCTCCTGGACGTTTCTCATGTGGGCGTAGAGCGAGCTCCAGGTACGGCCGGCGCGCTCCCTGGCGTCCTGAAGACGGTGCCGTCGGAGGCGCGACCGCCGAAGTCCGTCCAGTCGCTCCTGCAGCGTCATCGTCGGCGTCGCCAACAACATCGGCTCGGGCTGCTCAATCGAATTGGACATATCGCTGTGGAATGTGAACGCGCGGCGGACGTCGCACCAAAGTACCAAGCGGAATGAGTCGTCAGGCGGCGTCGACTCCCGGCGCCCGCATTCGTGTTCGGCTGCTCGTTCGCTGCCACTAGTGGGCGACTCTGAGTCCTTTTCTTCTGTCGATGTCGTCAGCATCAGCGCCGCGCCATCGTTCTCACTCGACGAGCGACGGCTCTTCTCTTCCTCCGAGACAGTCGACGACAGGCTGAGGTCGCCGCACTCGATCGACAGCTCCTCCTCGTCGTCGTCGTCGGCATCATCAGAGTCCTCCATCCACTCGGGCAGGTCGGAGTCGAAAGAGGACAGAGCGGCGATGTCGTTGCTCGTCGACTGGCTGTCCGTGCCGGAGTTGCCTTCGTACGAAGACCACGACGACGAGCGACCGGAGCGCTGCGACTCCGTGTCCGTCGCGGACGCGGCCGTCGACACGCTCGGCGTGAACGTCCCTCTGGAGGCCGCGTCTCAGCATGCCCTCGAGTTACACTTTTATGCTTCTCTATAGATCGCACCGTAGAAGACAGACAAAGGTATGTTACTTCGATCGGTTAAGAGAAGGAAAAAACGTAGGCTGAAACGCGCTCCTGCTAATCGTGGTGGTCCACTCATCAGAGTCATCGCAGTCTGCGCCGCCGCCGTCCATCCATTGGACTAGTAGACGCGACACTGCCAAACCCATTTAGCATTTGTCAATCAATACGCACTACAATGCTACTTCCAACACTGCTGCTGTTTACTAAGCTTCTTCTTTACTGTTTCGTTTTGTATTAACGTTCTAGTAAAGAATACGACTAGTATCTAAGGGTGGCGTTAATAACAGCATTAATAATAGCGGTGAAACTTACGCGACAAATAGAGTTGTCAGTCCGGGGTATACTTACATGGTATACGTGCAGACTACAGTAAGATGAAGCGAATATACCGTACTCCTTACAGTGAGCAAACATTCACAAAAACCGTTCGTGTTGAATACCGTTGACTTCCCTTTACAGACCCACCACGACACAAACTTCCACTCGGTCGCTTCTGGCAGAGCAGTGTTAAGCTGGTTTGGGTGCAACGGGTTTTGGTTTTTCTTGGTTTTGAGAGGTTTAACAACGTTGCTCACCACCCTAATAGGTATGGACAGCCATGCCATAGCAAGGAAAGCGACGTGACGAAAGTGAAAGCACAGTTTTCTTAAGAAACGATTGGGTTTTTGTGCGAGTGGTATGCGTATACTTGCTGCAGGACACCAAAGACGGATCGAGGCGGGCGCTAACGCAAATACTTCGCAGTCAGGGCGTCGGAGAAAAGTTCAGTTTTTGGACGACGACAGCGTCGAGATTGGGCTGGGCGTGGTGACGACGTCGCTGCCGACGGGCGTGTCGCTCCTCTGGCGGCTGCGGCTGCTCCAGAACGGCGGCGAGGCGTCGAGGTCTCGTTGGCGGCGCCGCATGCAGTGGCGCGTCAGCAGCATCGCCGCGAGGATCAACAGCAGCAGTAGCACCGTCGCCATGAGCGAGACGCCGAGCGCGACGTAGACGCGACTCAGACAGAGCTGGCCGTCCGTGGCCAGCTCAACGTGCGCCTGCGCTGCGGCGTCGTCGCCCCCAGCAGCCGACGGCCGGAGAGCCGCCTCGAACGCGTTGGGCGCCGTCAGGAGACGGGGCACGCTCTCCTCTCCCGACTCCGAGAGTCGCTCGGCCCGAAGCACTTTCGTGCGCTTCGGCGCCGGCAGCACGCGGAACGCGCCCACCACCGTCTCCACCTCGTCCTCTTCCGCCTGCGATACAGACAACTTCGCGCTAATGTGGAATGTGTGGATGCGTATGCAGAATGGAATTGCGCCCACCTCAGCGTACGGCAGCTGCCTTCGGCGTCGGCCGCTGCTCGTGGCACAGCTGTAGACGGGACACTGGGCGGCGCAGACGTGCAGGTTGCAGAATATGTTGACGCGGTTGCTCGTGGGGAAGGCCCACGCCTTGATCGTGTTGTAGTAGAGGCGGCCGCCGCTGCCCGCTCCGCTCGCCACCGTCCGGAACTCGCCCCACACCTCGCCCGTCGTCTGGTTCGTGCGCACGCGTGTTCGCGCGTCCAAAAAGAAAATAAAAATAGCCGCTACCTGCAGGGAGCAGCCGCGCTCGTCGGCCAACTCAATGCTGGACGCGCCGTCGTTGGCCCAGCAGCGGCCGATGCGCACGTCGCGGTTGCGCAGGTTGGGTATGCGTACCAAATACGTGAGCTCGTCGCCCACGGTCAACGCGTCCGCGACGATCGGACCCGTGGGGCCCAGACCTTGGCGGACCTCGATTGGCAGAACATCGTTTGCACGTCTGTGTGCGCAACAGGCCGAAGATCACCTCGACAGTGTAATCGAGCTGCGAATTGGTGCCGCCTCCTCTGACGACTTCCGTAGAGTGCAGTCGCGAGTTGACGGTCACCCCGCCGAAGCTGACGGTAAAGCTGTTGTCGCTGAAGCGGGCGCGAGAATTCGACATGTCGAGCGCCAGAGCCGACGACGCACACGTTGGGACTGGCGCCGGGCACGCAGGTGAGCAGGTACTTGCGGTCGTCGGCGCTGAGGAACTGCGGGTCGGCCTGGACGAGCACCGCGTTCTCGTAGTCGCCGTTGGCCAGCCGACGCGTCAGGCAGCCGCTGAGCGGCAGTCGGAGGTCGTAGGCGATCTGCGGCTGACGAGTGCCGTTTGCGTACACGCAGTTCGGGAACGCGCCCTCCGTGTAGATGAGGCCGCGGAAGGCGCGGTCGAAGTTGACGCGGAAGTAGATGTTCGTCGCGTCGCACGACACCGCCGTGTCCATCACGCCCACCGCCGCCCACGCGGCGGGCGTCGAAGCCCACAAGAGCTGGAGACGACGGCTAGCTACCTAGCTGGTCGCACGCACGCCTGCCTCTCCTCACCAAGAACAACTTCGTCGGCGCAACCAGCGTAGTCACCACGGCGACACCCATCGTCGGCGGTGTCTCTTTCACTTATCCTTCGGCTTGTGTCACGGCCGAACTGCTGCCGATGGCGACGTCGGCGGCGGCGCTGTTGACAAACGCCGCCGGCGATGGGGCATTAGCGATGGTTGGGGGCCGATCAAAGGCCGGCGGCGCGCCGCGCTCTCCGTTGACCGTCCTCCTGGCTGCCGCGTGCGTGCGTGCGCGCGCGCGCGCGCTTCCGCTGAACCGAATCAGACTGAGACGGCGCGGCGCGACCGGTACCGCTAGAGCTGGTTGGCCCTAAACCGTTGACTGGGGCACGAGCCCCAGTGAGCGCGCGCTGCGCCGAATTAACGAGCGCGCTAATGACCAACCGGACGAGACGGATCGAGCCCCGCGGATACTCAAGCGATTCCCGCGAGGGCAGAGAGAGGCTACAGAGACAAAAAAGAGTCAACGCGCGTGCGTTTGTGCGGGCTCGACACGACGAAAGTGTGCCTGTCGTACACCAACAAAACAGGCGCGTTTACGCTTCTTCGCAACGAGGACGTCGTCGGACAAAAGCGCCTGTTTTTTCCACCACGACGGGCGCAGAATGGGGGTGGGAGAGAGCGTCCCATTCTACTGACACTGTGGGCATTGAGGTTGAGGCTGCCAGCAGCGCCAAGCGCGTGCGGCTCATCTCAATCTCATAACCTGCGGCGCGAGCGCGCCAACCGGCCGGCTGGGACGAGCAAGGGACAGGGACAGAGGAGGGAGGGCCCAGTTTTGCGCTGCATCCACTCTGACGGGCGACGCTGCCGACAGGAAGGCCACTGCCACTGACCCCTCGCGCCCACACGGCCGCCCTGGCTGGCAACAATGGCGGCGCCAGATGGCACTTGATGGCGCGTCAAGGCTGCCTCCCTCCCTCCTCATCTCATGCGTCGCGAGCACCTCCATCGCCGCCATGGCAAATTTGTCGCACCAGCAGGTGTACTATTTAGGTGATATGTGCGTGCCCCAACCGTTGTCTAGTACAAACATCGTGCACACGGCATATCGAAGTCGAAGCGAAACGCCCTCCCTCTCCAATGCAACCTACTTTCTACATGTTCAGTCTCTGACCACATGGACGCCACTCGCAAGCTCTGCCGTCTTTGTCAGCCTTTAACATCGGTGGTCGGAGCTGCTGCCGCAGCTGCAGTCGCTGCTGTCCGCCGAGCCCGACTCTTCCGTCTCCGACTCCTCTTCTTTTTCCTGGTCCTGCAAAGTCGGAGTGAGTTGCTGGTGTTGTTGGGGACGTTGTCATGCGTCCACCTACGTTCAAGATGGTGCCCCTGTCGCTGACGGCGGGCCGCGCGGACGGCGGCGGCGCGGCGCGGTGACGCCGCCGACGCGACGCCTGCGCGCCGTCGTCGCTGGAGGGACACTCACAGAGGCGCCGTCGACAGTAGGGACAAGCGTAGATGTCGACAGCCGCCGGCGCGGCGCCGTCCGTCGGCGACGCCTCTTCGCGCCCTTGGCCCTGCTGTCGACGACCGCCGCCGCCGCTGCGACGCCGATGCTGGCGGCGACCGGCGTCTACGACGGAGTCCAGTCGAACTACGTAATAACGCAAGCGCGAAAACCGCGAAGTGACCGAACCCGGAGCCGAGCCGAACTCGTGGGGCGCGTGGCGAGGCCGCCGTCTGCAAATCGGCACCGAGAGTGAATCGCTCTCCACTCCAAGTCGTTCGCGAGACAGGCACACGAGACCTGTCGGCGCTGGCGGTGGCGGTGGCGCTGCCGCCCTCGTCGCGCAGAATCTTGTTCCTGACGAAGAACTCCTCGGTCGCGACAGAAAAGACCGGCGTCGACTGCTGCGCGTACGCCTGCTGCTGCTGGGCGGATCGCTTCGACTGCCGACCGCTGCCGCCCGCCCTTCCCAGGCTCTCGTCGTCGTAGAGCTGCAGAAACAGTCAGCAGAGGCTTGTAGAACGATAATCTTCTTCCGACCGATCGACTCTGATCACCTCGCTGGCGATCGTCAACGTCCTCCGCTGGCAGAGCTCGGTGGTTCGCTCCTCCTTACGACGGCCGCTGCCGCTGCCAACGGCGCTCGGCGTCTTCCGCGAACGGCTCGGCAGTGGCGAAGACGCCTGGAAGAAAACAGTGCTGCCCAGACGCTGGGTGCAGTCGCGACGCGACGCGACGCACGCCAGTCGAGGACTCTCTCATGCCGGGCGTGCGGTCGAGGCCCGACGCTGGTGCGGGCCGGGCGCGAGAGGCGGCGACGGCCAGCTGCGAGTCGTCCAGGTACTTCATGGCCAGCGCTCCCAACTCCCTCTGGAATGGCTCGAGCGGTCGCTACTACACCACCGTGTTCTCCACAAAAAAAAACAATAAAACAGTACCTGTAGCTCTTTGTCGCGCTTCGACCGCTCGACAAGAAGGGCCAGCTGACTGGTGTCGGACACAACTAGCTGGCCTTTGTTGGCGTCGTCCGCGTCCGTCGTAGTCTGTCGGCCTTCGTGAAGGCTCTAGAAAATCAAATTCCTCGCAGAATACGATCCCCTTTCGACAAGACAAATACCTTTATCTCAGCTTGACAAAGCGACAGTCCGTCCGAAACTTCTTCGGATTTCGTCGACAGGTCACTAATGTGCAATTTGTTAGTTTCACTCTGCCGTTTTAATTCCGCAATTTCGGAGTTCTGCTTGGATACCTTAATTATGCGATATTTTCGAACGATAGTGTTATTTGCAGGAAAATAGAGCACCTTACCGTCTCCTTAAGATCAGCCAATTCTTTAGTCAAAGTTTCAAGGATTTCCGTTTGTTGCTTCGAGAATCTGGGAGCGTAATCTAAAAGCAGCAGAATTGCCGAATTCATCAAACATTGCTAACAAATTTCGAAAGTTACCATCTCTTTTCGGCGGCACCATGGTCGTCCTGCCGAACGCAACGGTTTTCAGAGCTGGAGGGGCGGCCACCTCGACCTTTCGCGCCGCTGCAATCAGTTGGTTTGTTTGCAGTTAAATTTGACAATTAATTAATGTCAGTCACCGCTTGGAGCATTTTGCGTCTTGACAGTGTTCTCTGTGCTTCGGAGCACGTTTTCCGCACCACCGTTGGCGCTAGGTCGTTCTTGATGCGTGCTGGCGCCCACTAGCGGCTCGTAAGGAAAACGATGAGGCCCTCCGGTCTCCATGATGACGACGCCCAAGTAGAAAAGTTCAATTTGAAATTGCGCCTACGTATATCTTTTCAGAAGGGGGAGTAGAAACAGGAATGTCTAATCCTGGGGCCTTGGAGCTGCACTCTGGGGGGGGGCTAAAATCGCATTGGGTTCCTGCTGCCCAAGTAGTTTCCTTTGTGCTACAGCCGGCCTATCATTTTGTTTATAATTTTCAAGCTTTGGGTGGCTGCTGACGGTAAAGGAAAGGAACGGTGGCTCCCCCAAATAGATACTCGTTCTTACTCGGTGGTGACCAGGGGGTCGGGTCGAAACGCCAAAAATATCGAAAGAATACCGAAAGAATATCGAAAGAACATCGAAAGAACATCGAAAAACAAAGAATATCGAAAAATACTGTAGAGGCGCAATATTGACCAGTTTTTGTTTACGACAGTTTTACCGACCCACGTTTACAATAGAAAGAAATTGTCCACAATAAAGTAGTCGTGATTGTTTGATTAGGTGTGTCACTTTTTGATAAAATCACATTCTTGGTAATCAACCACATAGCGACTGCGATGGTCGTGTATTTGCGCGCACCTCACCTGACGACTGCTGGTGTATTAGATGTGTACATGATTTTTAATTTGGTGCGTATTCACCCAGAAAAGATGTGCGTTTCACGGCTATGTACAGCAAACAAGCAAAAAGTGACGAGAATTTGTTTGCAGTGTGGTGCGTGTCATTCATAAGAAATCCTCTTCAACAGCGCGCCCGCACCACACCATGAATTAAATTTGTAACATTTTCCCAGAAATGAAGCGGTACAGTTCAATGCAGCATGCGCGCGTGTGGCTCGTGTGGCATTGTTGTTGCGACGACGATTTGGCGCAATCCTTCTTTCAGGACGCGCTCTGCAGCAGAATCCCCGAAGTCGTCGAGGAGAGTCGGTTGCTCCAGAGCAGTTGCCGAGATGATCGCCAACCAATTGTCCAACGGGCACGTGTTGACGGCGTCGCGGTTGCTCCACTGGATCTCAGGGAAGTGTAGGTCGGTCGTCGACTTCGCTTGGGTGACCTTCTTAAGCGTGGCGCCGACGACGGCGGACAGCGCCTTTTCTTTTTGGGTGGGCTGGTGCTGGTGGGGCTTTCGCAGGCACTTCTTCGTTGGCGCAGCGCCACTGAGCTTGTCGTCCTTGGACAGCTGGTAGTTGCACCGGTCCAAGAGGCGCTCGGCAGCCAACACTTGATCCGCGAGGTCGTTGCCAGCGCTGGCGAGATCCGCCTAGACAAATGCAATGCACAGCACACTAGTCGGCTGGCTGGATCACTATACAGGTACTGAAGACAACATACTGACAAAAAAATAAATAAACTGCCAGAACGTTACCATGAGATTATTCTTGTAGCGGCTGATGTCCTCGTCTATCTTGACATAGACGGGTTTTCGAGGCTTTGGCTTTGCCCCTGACTCGAGTTGATCCAGTCGGGTGTGTTGCGCCGAGTGGACCTCTTGTAGCACCGGCAAGAAGTTTCGCAAGGTTGGATGAACTTTCACGTCCGGACGTCTGCAGCGCGCAAAGCTTACTGAATGAGCGCCGAATTGAAGCCTTCTGCCGCGTTAGTCGTGCGGTCGGTGGGTGATTGCCAGTGGTTCCACTTCTGCGAAGGCATCGACAGCCAGGTGCTTTCGAAGTAGTCGGCGAGCGCTTGCAGTTCTTTGTCGGGCTAGTGCGTGACGCCCGGCCGCAGGACAAAGCCGTCAGGGGCCCGTGGAGGGTTCTTCATGCAGGCGTGCCAGAGGGTCTGCACCAGCGCTGGAGGCAGCAGCGGCATGGAGACGAGACGTCGGATGTACCGCCAGACGGGGTTCTTCTCGCCCAACTTGCTGGTCTTGCTGTAGAAGCTGGAGAGTCCCTTCGAGCCCGCCGCTCGAAGGATCGCCTGTCCGTAATGGAATAAACAGCCTTTAACCTGCAAATGATCAGTGGGTTTGGACTTTGCTTCCTTTTTTTATAAAAGATGACTCTCGCCTTTTCAGAGCCGAGCTGGCGTTCAATGGATTTCATTTGCGCCTTTTCGAAGTCGGACAGGAAGTGGTCAAATTTGGGAACGAGTCGCAGCCTTTGCCAGCCTTGCTTGATTGACGACAAGATGACGTCGTACGCGTTGGCGGTGGTCGAGTTCATGAGCGCAAACGCAACTCTGATCCATTCGAAGCCCCCTCTCGACACGGCCACCTATACCAGATATACTAGGATACCAGATAATTATCTGGTATCCTAGTACCTACAGTGTATGTACATACATACATAGGTGGCCGTGTCGAGAGGGGGCTTCGAATGGATCAGAGTTGCGTTTGCGCTCATGAACTCGACCACCGCCAACGCGTACGACGTCATCTTGTCGTCAATCAAGCAAGGCTGGCAAAGGCTACGACTCGTTCCCAAATTTGACCACTTCCTGTCCGACTTCGAAAAGGCGCAAATGAAATCCATTGAACGCCAGCTCGGCTCTGAGAAGGCGAGAGTCATCTTTTATAAAAAAAGGAAGCAAAGTCCAAACCCACTGATCATTTGCAGGTTAAAGGCTGTTTATTCCATTACGGACAGGCGATCCTTCGAGCGGCGGGCTCGAAGGGACTCTCCAGCTTCTACAGCAAGACCAGCAAGTTGGGCGAGAAGAACCCCGTCTGGCGGTACATCCGACGTCTCGTCTCCATGCCGCTGCTGCCTCCAGCGCTGGTGCAGACCCTCTGGCACGCCTGCATGAAGAACCCTCCACGGGCCCCTGACGGCTTTGTCCTGCCGCCGGGCGTCACGCACTAGCCCGACAAAGAACTGCAAGCGCTCGCCGACTACTTCGAAAGCACCTGGCTGTCGATGCCTTCGCAGAAGTGGAACCACTGGCAATCACCCACCGACCGCACGACTAACGCGTCAGAAGGCTTCAATTCGGCGCTCATTCAGTAAGCTTTGCGCGCTGCAGACGTCCGGACGTGAAATTCTCAACCTTGAAACTTCTGGGTGCTACAGAGGTCCACGGCGCAACACACCCGACTGGATCAACTCGAGGGGGCAAGCCAAAGCCTCGAAAACCCATCTATGTCAAGATAGACGAGGACATCAGCCGCTACAAGAATAATCTCATGGTAACGTTCTGGCAGTTTATTTATTTTTTTGTCAGTATGTTGTCTTCAGTACCTGTATAGTGATCCAGCCAGCCGACTAGTGTGCTGTGCATTGCATTTGTCTAGGCGGATCTCGCCAGCGCTGGCAACGACCGTTGGCTCAAGTGTTGGCTGCCGAGCGCCTCTTGGACCGGTGCAACTACCAGCTGTCCAAGGACGACAAGCTCAGTGGCGCTGCGCCAACGAAGAAGTGCCTGCGAAAGCCCCACCAGCACCAGCCCACCCAAAAAGAAAAGGCGCTGTCCGCCGTCGTCGGCGCCACGCTTAAGAAGGTCACCCAAGCGAAGTCGACGACCGACCTACACTTCCCTGAGATCCAGTGGAGCAACCGCGACGCCGTCAACACGTGCCCGTTGGACAATTGGTTGGCGATCATCTCGGCAACTGCTCTGGAGCAACCGACTCTCCTCGACGACTTCGGGGATTCTGCTGCAGAGCGCGTCCTGAAAGAAGGATTGCGCCAAATCGTCGTCGGCGACTACCAGGGCGGAAAAAGCACTATCGTCAAGTGGCTGATCGGCATTCGCGGAGGCACCGACCTGTTTGGCAGCCAACACACCGTCTTTGTCGCACACTTCGACTCAGTGTTCGCTGGCGTTCTTGCGACCACTTGCGAGGCGCCGCGTTGCCCCCTTCCTCAACGCGAGCGGTCAACGCACGAGTACAGCTTCACGAAGAGTGACGACCTGTCCACCCCCGCGGCTCTGCTCGACGCCCTGGTGCAAGTCGGCCCTGGCACCTGCGGAGAGCGGTTTCCGCAGGGATTTCAGCCAGCGGAAAGCGATCCAGTGACCCACGACTACCCTGATGCAACCGGAAGAGAACGCCTGTATTGCAGAGATACAGTACGTATTGTTGCGACACTTTGCATGTACATACATAGGTAGCTAATGTACCTACGCTGCACATTCAAATGCTTGTATTTTGTTTATCTTGTAGTGATCTGTTTGTGAAACAGATAGGTAGATAGAAACAGATACGCACACTCTATCTAAAGTGCTGTCAGGGATAAATTACAGTGTTGTAGTAAATCCACTGGGCAAACATGTTCAGTGTTCAGGGCGCACTAGCCGAAAATTCCGGTTTGAGTCGCGTCGGCCGTGGATGCTGCCGGTCAGCATTGCACAGATGGAGTCACCGATGTCGGCATTTGGCGCTTTGCCACGTTCAATCGAACTATGTGGATTCCAGTTCGTCCTGAGGGGACTGACCTTCCACAAAACGCGGTGAGCAACATTTCTTGCGTTATTTTTGCAGTTTTTGTTAAACGGACGAGTCAAATGTGCAGAGCGGCTCACTTAGTTGCGTTGGTGCGATGGCAAGACAGCTGGCGTTTCTACGACGGAATGAAGACGCCGGTGTCTTCGCCAGCCAACCTTGACTTGGATCTGATCGATTGTGAGCCATCGTATGCGGTGTACGTGCGCGTTTAAAGTCTGCTTGTTTGTACACGCGCCGCCCTGCTTTTTCATCGTCGCTGTTTTTTCATCGTCACTGCGTTTAACAGAAAATATGTATTCCACTTTTGGTAGAGCCATCAACACCAATACGCATTCAGAACAGCTTTTTTTTTGCAACTGTTGCACGGAGTCATTGGCACCCCAAATCACAGCAATTTTTAAATTTTCGTGGTTCTACAGCGTAGAGCATTCATTATCGATTTTTGCCTTTGGCGCTCCCGCCGGCATTTTGGCGCTCCCGTCCTGCTTTGGCGCTCCTTGGCGCTGCTCTTTGGCGCTCCGGCTCGGAACCGTGACCAGTGGCGTAGCCAAGGCCCAAGGGGGGGGGAAGCTTCCCCCTCCGAAATTGTCGGAAGCTCAAATTTCTTAGCTTGGTACCCCCTGTTGCAATGTGGCAATTTGTGCGTTTTTCTAAATCTCAATGCAAAAAATGATGAAACCAACGCTAATGAGCCAAATTTTTGCCTGCGGCGCATGATTTAGCACTTAACTAAGGCAAAATGGACCTTTTCAAACAAATGCAACAGGTAATAGTGCACGCATTTTCACGTGTGGCACATGGTTGTATTGTACTTGTACACAAATGGCAAACGCTGTGGTGGCAAATGAGCGCGAAGCGTGTAGACAGATTATGTCTAAAAGCTTCCCCAGCCGAAATGGCGCAATGTCAAAAAATTCAACAGGGTACCCACTGTTGCAAAATAGAGTATTTGACCGAAATTGGACTCCCCCCACCCCCGAAATCAAGTTCTGGCTACGCCACTGGTGGTGACGTGAGCATCACTCTACGACGACGTCCCAAAAACCGTCAACGACGCCATGCACTGCGCAAATTCTCGACCAGTTCTCTGGGTAGCTCGACAAAAACCTTTAGTCCTGCACACCACACTGAAGGGCGTCGCAAATAAGGGGGGGGGGAGGATATTTCCCAAGCAAAGTCGCGTGTCGTCAAGAAAGCGAATGAATCACTGTTTCACGCGTCTTCACTCAGAGTCGAGAAGAGAGCACGACAGCTGTATTTTTCTACTTAGACTTGGACGACGACTGTTGCGGGAAGGACTGTCTGTCTGTCGTAGGCGGGCGTGCGCCTTCATTTCCTCCGGCTTCCGGACATGATCATCGCCATGCGGATGAAGATGTTGATGATGTCCATGTAGATGGCAATCTGACTGCAGAACGAGCAGGCGCGTACTCCCCATGCGAAAGTGCAGGGTCGTCGACTCACGCGTTGATGGGGTCAAAGTGGCGGTAGCCCAGCTGCTCCATGTCCATCCCATGTACGCCACCGTTGGGGTAGCCGCCGAAATAGGCGCCTCAAGCAAGCGTATAGGTTGTGCGACATGTCCGAGAGAAAGAGCGAGAGGCACTCACCATACTCGTCGAGCTGCTGTGGCTGTTGCTGGAAGCCGAAGCCGCGACCGGCGGCGGGGGGCGGGTGCAGCTCGGCCAGACGCACGACGCGCTGCGTGTCGTAGAGAAGGAAGGCGCCGAAGAGCAGCAGGCCGCCGTACATGGCGATCGACATGAGGCCTGCGAGGAGCCAATGACGTCATCATCACGCAGCCAGCGTCGAGCATAAGGCGGTCGTGACCGACCGGCGCCCAAGACGGTCGTGGGCGGCAGGAACCAGGTGCCGATCGAGGAAACGAAGACCACGCCCAGGCCCATCGACAGCGGGCCGCCCCAGTTGAGGAAGCGGTCGTTGGGCGCCGTCAGCGCCACCGCCGACAGGCCTACACGTTGGTCGAGTGGTTCCGGGGTGCGGGAGGGAGGGCGGGGGGGGGGGGCGTACCGGCGACGATGCCGGCCGTGTAGAGGGCGGCGCGCACGAGCACGGGTCCGCCGAGCGCGCAGAGGGGCGCCAGCACGGCGCCCAGACTCGCGGCGTGCAGCGCCCAGGCGGCCTGCTTCCAGCCCACCGAGCCGGGCGTGTAGGGCACGGCGCGACAGAGGGCGCCCGTGCCCATGATCAGCGCCAGCGAGCCGAACATCACCTTCATTCGACACGACGAGTCTCAAGGACAACTGCCCCGACAGTCTCTGGGCGCGGACGTACGAGTAGAGAGCCAGAGCCGAAAGCGCGCGCCAGTCGCGGCACGGTCGAGACCCAGTAGGCGGAGCCGGCCGTGATCGCCAGACTGCCCAGCAGGTAGCCGTACGTCGTGTGCACGCGCTCGCGCACGTACGCCGGCCAGGCCCTGAGAGTGAGGTGCAAAGTGAACGTATACATTACGTGCGCGCAGCAAGGCATTCCGAGCGAACGAATTTCAACTCCCTGATGACTTCTCTAATCCACTATCTTTTATTGTAACATTGAGTCATGCATACCGTGGGGGGGGGGGGGGTGTCGGATCCTATCCCGGAAGACTTCGCTTTCGGTTTTGCATGCCATTTTAAGCGGAATTCTCTTATGCAGAGAATCCATCCCGAAAATCACGTCAATACCCCAGTCAAGTTCTTTTCCAAAAAACACCCCATGTCCGATTTCCGTGCGTGGCTCTTTGAAAATCACTGATTTAGACCAAACTAGACGTTCAGATCGGTGACATCGACGCCGCGGTCGCGCGGTGTCCATGTCACCACTGCGGGGGGGGGGGGGAGGCAAGGAGGGATTTTTCGAGAAACTCACATGGATCGCTCTCTGATGCCGACTTGGTCCGAAAATCCCAGTCCGTAGACGCACAGCGCTCCCACACCCAACGCCGAGCCACCGGCCAGCGCCAGCTGTCCGATTTTGTACGCTGAATTTGAGAATTCGATCAATAAATAGAAGGGAAAAACACAAAAGTTCCACGCACGCGTGCCGGTGGCCGAGCCGAGCAGCTTCTCCATGACGGTGGAGCCGCCCCGCTTGGCGGCGACGCCGAAGCCGGCGGTGGGCGAGCCGCGGAGGCCGCCGCCGCCGCCCGAGCGGAAGTGGCGGAGAATGGGCGACGCGAAACTCTGCCGGCCTTTCGTCGGCGCCACGACGCCTTGAGAAAACTTGACGCTCAGCAGCCGGCCGCCGCAGGGAGAGCACAGCTTCAGCAGCATGCTGGGCGATGAGACTAAAAGAAACTCTGCTCAAAACAAAAGGAACCGAGGGCAAACAAGGACTCCAACGCGAGGTTCCGGAAAGTTCCAAAAATTCTGTTTTGCGTCAGAAAACTCAGAGCGTAGTCGTAGGGTTTGTCGTATACTTACCGGCGCCGGCGCAAGCAAATGTTTCACCGCTGAATACAAAGTATCTATTAGCCGAATAGCCGTCATACATAGTGTTCTTGAGCTGTCTTTCCATTGCATTAACCAATGTCCATGCACAATGAGCAAGCTGACGTTCTTCTACAGTGCGACAATCACGGTGGCCGTCATCGGTTCCCAACAAAACAGTTGTATCAAGAAGTCGCGAATAAATTGAATGCCGATAAGACTGAGTGCGTGTATATTTTCAGCATTTCCCGGCCTGTCCAGGAGGGTCAGCCAAAACTCCGTTGAGATCACTGCACATCGTCTTTGGCAGTTTTACAGGACGCTGTCTGCGGGCAAAGTTGACATTACAGCCTTTGCGAATGCCTCCACGCTTGTCTCGGTGAATCGAGCTATTCCTAGAAGTGTGAGACGACCGGTACGCGCCCCCCTTTCAGTTATTTCAACTCGTACCAAAGTAAGTTCGCCTCTGCAGAAGGTTTTGCTGGACTATCCCTTTGAGAGAGTTCTCCTCTGCAATGATCAGTGGGACAATGTCACTGCTCTGTTCAACGCCGTCCAATATTATCAGTGGCGGCACAGCCTGACGGACGAACCATCGATGGAACACATACTCGACGTAGACAAGCATATGCTTGTACTGTACATTAAAATTATTGTAAGCCTATTGCTACATTGTTGCAGGTGTACGAGGATTTGGAAAAGGCATTGGAGTACGCCTTGAGAAACGAAAGCGGTATTGTGCGAGCGAAATTCATTAATCACTTATATGACGCTACTTTTCAAGTGTAGAGGTCTACACGTTCGAGCGAGAGTACGGCGCCTTCGGTCCAATTCTCGCTGATGGAAGTTCGCAGACGATTCTAGTCGGCACCAAGTATAGAGTGTCTGCAATTATTACTCTCTCTACACACGTGTCGACAAAATCATTGCAGCGGGAGCGTAATTCGGTTCGAGCCCGACGCATTGAGAGTGTCGCAGGAAGCGAACTGGCCCCTCTCCGCCAGAAGCCGCCGCCTCTGCAACGAACCGAAGACAAGCGTATGTCATTGAGGCATAAAACAAAACTAATTAGGTATTAACCACTCGTACAATTTTTTTAGTTCGCGTGCACCAATCCTGTTACAAACCTCCTCATGCTAGACAACAACTCACTACTCGTGTGCAAGCGTGAGACCGCAGCCGCAGCACGAGCATCGTGCGCAATCAGAAATGTGCGTTTCAACTGTTTCAATTATTTTTGCTTTTGCATAGTGAATTTTTCAGCTGTACATGTCATGTCGTCTACGTAATTTATATACGTAAATAGCTATATTTAGTTTAGCATGTCATTAGCAATGCCGACCTTTGATTTAGGTTTCGACGGCAACTTCAGTTGCGTACGTCGACCCAAACGACAAGTTTTTAGGTACTAGCATGGCTGCAGGCATTGCGTCATATAACGCAGGTAAACAGTTGGTTCTTTGCATGGTACTGCAGAGGATCGTTGCCAATCGGTTTAGAGCTGACCAACGCAGTGATCACAGACGACGGTAGAACAATGCACACGTCCGTGTTAGACATTCAAAGTGCGTTCTCCTTGCATTTGTTAAGCTATGCACACTGTAGTACCACATGGATGCCGTAACCAAATTTGCATGAGGCTGGCTGCGTGTTCAGCTCAACATGGCCCCGCACGCAGTGCTCTGGCGCTGGGTCTGCTGCGTCTCAATCTCTCCGATCCTACACTCACTCAAATGCGCCATTTCGTCCCAGGCGGAACGGAATTCGCCACGAGTTTCGTGCTCACCGATGCCAACCGATTGATTTTTAGTCCTGCGTTGCACTCAGAGTCGACGGCGGTGAAGGCCATCTTCGAGCGACCGCCCTTTGTCTACGTCGTCTTTCTAGAGATCAACAAGCTGACGTCCTTGAGCTGCGACGAGTTCATATTTGTCGAGGATGTGCGTGCGTGCGTGCGTGCGTGCGTGCGTGCGTGCGTGCGTGCGTGCGTGCGTGCGTGCGTGCGTGCGTGCGTGCGTGCGTGCGTGCGTGCGTGCGTGCGTGCGTCAGCCGCGTTGTGTGGGGCTCAGAGACGCGCTGAGTCGAACGCAGGCGCCTCAACCGTGCGTCTCCACGAGGATCGGTCGCGTCTGCAGCAACGACACGATGGGCCTCCGCGAAGGGTCCGTCCTTCGGTCCCGCACCTTCCGCACATACTGTAGCTAAAACAGACCAGATCGCCTGCAGAAGTGGACCAATGCACGACGAGAAACATTTCAAGACGTTCGCCAAAGTGGATCTGTTGTGCACGCTCGAGAATGCCGAAGGCATTCCGATCCGCTTCACGCAAGTTCAAGACGCACACTACGACTCCGACAGGGACCTACTTCTTGCAACCTTCACCGCCACCGCAGGGTCAATCTCGAAACGGGCTCGCATGCCAATTTACAGTACATAGGTACATAAGATATGTTGTGACCTTGGGCGCAATTCTCTTCTCGAGTTTAAATAATACAACCAGAATTATTAACAAACGCTTTCTGTGCTACATTTGCGCCAAGCACCAACGACCTCAACATGCTTCCTAGCCCTTCCTGGTCATTCATATTTCTATATTGCATCACTCTTACACTAGTAGTATTATTTCCGACAGTGTACAGCTCTACAACACTGGTTCCACTTACTCTGTGTTTGAACTACACAAGGTGCACGTGCAGGTTGTTTGTGTACTTTGCAGGGCTCGGGCTGTGTCGGTCGCTTGCGCCTACAACTTCACGTCGATCGAGTTCTCCCTCAACAGTCCCTTCTTTGTCGACAGACAGCTCTACCGCAAGTTTCACTTTCAGCACCGAACCTACGCGTACAACAACATCACCGACTTTCAAGTTAGCCGCTATTTGTCGATATTTTCGAAATTGCGGACCAAGAGCGAGCGATTTCAGTGTCAGTCAGAACGTGGAAAATGGAACACATTGTGGACGCATCGGTCCGTCTGGGCTAAAAATTCGGCACGCAAGCGCTACCTCTTGAGCAACAGCGCGCTGCCCCTTCACCCGAATGCGCCCATATTTCAGACTGGGTTGAAGTCAGTCAGCCTGCAGCATACCGCGACATCCTAATTTCCTACCTGAGGCTGTGAGCGTCCTACCCCTAGTGCAGGTCGTTCAAGGTCGCGACCCACTCCAAGCCCGGCTTCCTGCTCGTCTGGCTCGTCTCCACGGACGGACTCGTCCAGAAGTGGCTGCTCTCAGACGGCCGCCCAAGGGGCTGCCTCCTCAGCGAGCACCAACTCTGGGACTCTGGAGACGGCGACAAGCGCCTTGTCCTCATCAAACTCATACCCGAATTCGTAAGCAAAACACGCCATACGTATTCCGTGCACTAAAAACAAAGTCGATAACCCGAATCGCCGTGGGAAAAGCTACAAATTGTTACAAGTACACATGCATGCGCTGATCTCTAAAGTTGGATCCATCTGATTGAGCCGGGTTTGAGCTATAGGTAGACGACAGCCTGTCAAACTGCCTGCCTAGATTGAAGCATCGCGAAATTTTGCATTTGCCTAGGGCGCCCTATTTTTGTCGACGACAACTTCCGTCGTGAGGGTCAATTTGTCGATCGGTTGCGACTTGCGCACTTCGGCCGAGCAGTGCGAACTCTCGAACGATCCATATTGTCGGTGGAACGATTCGCTGCGCATCTGCGGATCGGCACCCTCTGTGGACTCGGAAGTGCAGCAGCCACGGCCCGAAATGAATTGGAACAACTGTCAGAACAAAGACGGTAATCGTTCATGCTGTCAATAACAAGTGCACAGCACAGTACAGTACATCTCGCGCGACTGACGCAGACTACGACACTTGGAAACGGGAAACGAGATTGTTCTATCCCGATGGATACGCGCCTCGCTTCTGTCCCGAACACTCCGTTGACTGTTGAAGTGCGCTGTGATCATCTCTCTCTCTCTCCCTAGCGAATGTGCAATGTGCATGATGTAATATGTATCACTTTGGGCGGGACACCAACTGAACTGTGTCAAATCGTTGCTTAATGCGTTTGTCAAATCAATTCAAATCAATGTTGTTATTGATGCAAACACCGACACAGTATGAGGACGGCAGACCAACGCATGAGGTACGAACGGACGATGCATCATAAATACCTGGCGCCGATCATCATTATCACTACGGCGTTCTTTACCCTAGAGGGAAGGTGGGCCACCTGGCACGGATTTTGGGCCGAAGGCCCGAAGCCGCCCTACACCGAGGCAATGAGGAGAACGTTCATCCTTCTGCCCAAAGGATTAGTGACAAGTGAGAGGGGCGGGAGTTGAACCCCCAACCACGTGCTCCCCAGGGCCCGTATTCATAAACAAAGTACTTACTACCTAGTTGCAACTATAGAAAATAATAGGTAGTTGCAACTATAGTTAGAACTTTCTCAAAGTTGGCATTCATAAACAAGTTCTAACTATAGTAAATACTAGGTAGTTGCAACTACTTACTACCTCCGAATAAAGGCATGGTCTCGCAGCGATGCTGCATGAACAGAGAGATTGTGCGCGCATTTTCGAATGCATTACGACGCCGCCGTAAGTGTGACGAGCAGCAGCTACTGAGAGGCAGGCGGAGCGGTCAATCCGTCAAGTGGAGAAAGCGGCCGGCTCTGTCAAACCATAGATTCGCAATCGGAAAGGACGGAAAAGTGGGCAAGTTATCGCGATCTGGCAATCTCGCTGCAGCTGCCCGCTGTTGATCAGCGGGTACAGGCTCATGTTTACGACGTCGTGCACGCTGTGCACCATTTATACCTATCGTCCTCAGTCGGGTCAGTCAGTCAGTCGTTTCCGTCCTCGACGCGGTGAAGCGGTAATGTCGTGAACCTTTAACGCCTGGGTGGCACTCCGCCTTCGGGCGACCCAGACGAGCGCGGCCGGGTAGCGCGGCCATCCTCCACCCAGAAGGACAAGGCGCTGAGCAGCGACATCGACAAGCGACACCGACAGCTTCTCCGACAAGTACCGGAATCAGTGAAACCGGCCCACACCACAACAACAACAACAACAGCTGCTGAAGAGACCGCCATGGCGATGTGCTAAGTGGCTGATGCTGCCGATGCTGCCGGGCCCGCTACGGTTTCCCACTTCAGCCGCCGTCTGCGCGATGTAGAGAACGCTTGTAGAGTTGTGACAGGGTTGCTGGATTTAAAAAAAGTTTGTTTTGTTGTTGTTGACAAGTTTTTGTTGACATTTTTGATGCAACCCTGGTTGTGAGACGCGCGCGAATTCTGCGACAGACGAACCGCTGTATCAAATTGTACGGTTTGGCTCTTTACAAAGATCAAAATCGATGGAAGTGCTTGTGAAAAGTTGATACTACCCCCAGTTAGCAAGCCCTTGAGCTTGCTAAAAACTACCCTAGTTTTACTACCTACTAACTAGTTGCAACTAGGTAGTAAAAAGTATATACTACGTTTATGAATACCACCCGCATCCTACTACCTAGTAAGAAGTTGCAACTACCCTAGTATTTAGTATTTATTACTATGTTTATGAATACGGGCCCGGGACGACGCGGCACCGCTGAGATCGTGACAGTTGCCTATGTTGCATGCATCTTATCTCCAGCGGAGTCGCTCAGTAAGCAAAACCAGCTTATCGTGCGATCCTTTGACGTCGTCGAGTCGACGCTGCGGGGCGGCCTTCAAACTAGATCCTCGAAGAAAACTTGGGTCCAGTCAGAGCGTCGTTCAGTTTGCTGTTGTCGTCAATCTCCTCGGTCGCTATTCGACGTGTCGACATGGGCTTTCTGGCCAGAGTCGCTCTTGTCCTGGCGCTGGCCGCGTGTGAGTCGCGTGTCGACGGCCACCCGTGCTTCATCTCGGATTCCGTGTGGAAAGTTGTAGGCCTCGCGGCCAGGGAGGCCGAGGGAAGGCGCGGCGGCCGCCTCGCACGCCTGGGACTCGCCAAGGCCGCTGTCAACCGGAAGAAGGAGACAATTGCCGGGCAACTCAAGGTCGCCGCCAGGTCCAATCCGCAAGGTGACCGTTCCCCCGACTGGCGAGCGTTGGCTCGCTCGTCCAGCGTCGTCCTTTTCAGCAACGCAGGCTGCTGCACCCCCCGCCGCTGGTGAAGCCGCGACTGAGTTGGGTATTGAGAACTTGCTCAGAGACGGCCTCAACGCCTCCGTGCCGCACACGGTCAAGATCTGCAACGGCAAAGTCGAGTTTTCGACGAGCCTCAACTTCATTTTCTACGGCAAACTGCTCGGGACCTACTATGACACAGTACGCGGCGCACATTGTGAACTGTAGGTTCCCGCCAAAGGTGCATCGTTCCAGAGTCGGGAAAGCTGCGCTCGTCGTTGCCTGGCGGACCCCTACTGTGAGTCGGCCAACCACCTAGGCGACGGCGTCAGCTGCGAGCTCATCTCCCAGCAGAAAATCACCGACCCATCGAAGTTCAAGCACCGCGCCGGCTCCGTCTACATGGACAAGATG
This sequence comes from Paralinhomoeus sp. GSCO2_6, assembly GCA_030248085.1. Classification (NCBI taxonomy): domain Eukaryota; kingdom Metazoa; phylum Nematoda; class Chromadorea; order Monhysterida; family Linhomoeidae; genus Paralinhomoeus; species Paralinhomoeus sp. GSCO2_6. The sequence goes on along the minus strand of JASAMY010001566.1, from coordinate 34,513 downwards.
CGCTGCGTCAGCCGTGAGTCCATTTCGCCACTACTACACACAGCTCAACTGGCCCACCGACACGAACGTCGCATTCAGTGTTTGAGATATCTAAGTACTTGGAAGCCATATGCACGATGCTCGTACCGTGGCGGCCCAAAGAGCGCAGAATCAAATGTGCCCCGCCGTTTGGTGGGCCGCGAGTCGATTGGGTCGCGCCGATTCGATATCGTGACGTCGGCGGGCGGTTTAGCGCGCGTTCGCGTCGCTTGCGGCGTGGCGTCGGTGGAGGGCCGGCTGACGACGAAGGACATCTACTACTCGGCGAATCCGACGCTCTCCTATTCGCGCCCTGCCGAGGTGACGCCCGGCAGCCAGCCCTGGCTCGTCTCCTTGCAGTACAACAAGGCCCACCTCTGCAGCGCCGTGCTCGTCTCCAGCAAGCACGCGGTCACGTCCGCCAGCTGCTTTAGTCAGAGGTGCGAATGAGCGCACGACTCGACATGGACGAAGCTCCATTCTTCAGCATCGTGCCGGATCGCTACCAGGCGGTGCTGGGCGCGCACTCGGCCAAGTCGTTTACGCCGGGCCAGCAGACGAGCAAAGTGGACGCGATCCTCCTGCACCGCTCCTTCAACCCCTACAGCTCGCGCGAGCACGACATCGCGCTCGTCCACTTCAAGGACGAGGCCAAGATCGACACGAAAACCGTGCGCGTCGCCTGCCTGCCCGAGCGCAGTCGCGAGCAGCGAGGCCCCTGGGCATGCTTCACCGTTGGATGGGGCAGGATCGGAGGTGTTCTATCGTGTGGAAATTGCACTCTGATGTGATGCAAGAATCAGACCTAAATTCTCAGGCTCCTCGAACGTCGAACTGCTCAGTCAGCAGTTCACGCCGTTTCTCAGTCGGGAGACGTGCAACCGGCCGTCCTGGTACTCGGCTCAAGTCTCTCCGCGGATGCTCTGCGCCGGAAACGCGCGCCCGACGTCGTGTCAGGTCGGCTCACACGGCTCATAAGTCGCTTCAGCTTGCACTGAAAGAGCCATCAGCGCTTCCAGCCCGACCTGGGCGGCCCGCTGCTCTGCTCGACGCTGCAAGGCGCGGCCGTGCTGACGGGTGTGTGGAGCTGGGGAGAAGGCTGCGCCCGCCAGCGGAAGCCAGCCGTCTACACGAACGTCCAGACCTACCTGCCCTGGATCAAGCAGCAGATGCAACTCAATCCCTGACTCGTCCGCGCTGCGCATGAGACTGTTTAGCTTTCCATCACCGTCCCTTAACGGTCAGAATAACAACTATAAGCCAAATAGCAGCTTGGTGGCAATCATGAATGCATGCGGATCCGCACGGAGGACCCACAGGTGCACCATTGCGGTGCTTGCGTTTCGACAGATATTGGTATCGGTATGTAACATTCGCAGGCGATCGACGCGCGTTAATCAGACGCGCTGGCCGAGGCCGAGGCAGTGGAGGTAGCCACGACGGAAATCGGCCGAGCGCGCAAAGTAGACGAGCGGGTTGGCGGCGCTGTTGCCCAGCAGCAGCACCACCGCCCACATCTTTGCCAGCCGCCAGCGCGGTTCCTTGTCCAAGTCGAACACGTCTGAGAAGACGGACGAACCCGTGGTGCTGTGAGTCGGTGGAGGGAAGCCGACTCACTCGTCGTGACGTAGACGACGGTGATGGAGACGCACCAGGTCGTCATGTAGATGGCCATGACGATCGTGAGCGTGCCCAGTATCTGACGCTTCTGATCGCCCTCCAGAGTCTGTCGACGGAGCAGCGCGTAGTTGAAGGCGTAGACGCCGACGACGGCGCAGTTCTGCGCGATCGTGCCCAGCGCCCAGACGCGTTTGCCCCAGCCCGTCATCATCACCGTCGCGATGCACACCTCAAGCGCTGCAGAACAAACAGATCTCCTTTTTCCAAAAGTCGCTCACGAGCACGACTAGCCCAACTTCTATTTTTGTCCCAGCTAGTGTAAGCCAGACAGCTTGTTGTGACGCCCACGTAGATGATGAGAACAAGGTAATGGATGAACAAGTACTTTTTCGCTGACCATTTCCTATACTTGATAGCGCATTTCACAGCCAACAGTCTGTCAATCCCAATGAGAAGGATTAAAAAGGCAGAGCCAGTCGCTAGTATCATACCTGAACGGTCGCATTATGGAGTTTTCAAGGCAGTACACAGTGTACGGGCTGTAACCGTGTAACCCCCCGGGTTCATCACCTGGGTGTAAGCTTAGCCCACACCAGTCCGAGCGCATATTCAGAAGGTAAACGTTGAAAAATTTCCTGAAGGAGTTGACGATGTCGTACAGGCAAATGGAAGCATCGAATGTTGCTAGAAGAGCTATCAGAAAGTTGCACTTTTGGCGCAATTTCTTGTTCTTCCTAAACAAGCCTTGTTTATGACAGCGTGGCTCATTAGTCGTGGCATTAGATGTGGCGAATAAACGCACAAAATGACCATGACAGTAAGAACGTTTCCAAAGATACCGACGACTTGCACAGTCAACAGTGGAAACGCTTGGATGCGAAACATGTATGAAACGGTTTCGAGGTAGCCATCGTGAAAGCTACTGTTTGACATTTCGACTTTGGCAAGTGCACACACCAACCACGTTGACGCAAAGCACCAATGTTTTGAAATGAGCCTCGAGCCGTGCTGCTTTCTGATTGGTCGCAGAAGGCAGGTTCACCTGTTTCGCGACAATTAATGAAGCAATCAATCGTTCACGCGCGCACACGTGCACGCATAGATACACAGATCCGTTGCCAGAGTGACGGGACCATGCTGCACGGTTGCTTCAACTCGCGAGAACACGACGTCAATCTGCATATCACCAAGATCGATGTCTGTGTTGCTTGCAAGTCTGTAATAGTGCGCACACATCGAGTAAAAACTGCGAGACATTTGTAGTGTGTGTATGTAGCTGAACATGGCGCTGCTGTGCTGCTGACGGCGTGTGGAGCGGGGGGGGGGGGGCTGCGCTCGCCTGTGGAAGCCAGCCGTCTGCACAGTCGTGCAGGCCTATCTGCCCTGTCCCTGGATGAAGTTGCAGGTGCCACTCAATCCCTGACTCGTCTGCCCCATGCGACACTGCTTATCTTATGTTAGCCGTCAGAATATGTACCACTATTCACATGCAACCACATACATTGTAGCATCCTGGCGGGCAAACTAGAATCCATAGAGAGCACACGGAGAACCTACAAGCGAATCACGGCAGTGCGTTTTGACACCTAGGAACACCTATAGCATTGTTGATCATTCACTGACGAAATTTTGTGGACCGACCTCTTTGTGATGTGCCTGGATGTAGCAACAATAGCATTAAAATTTCGGAGGCAGGATGTTAAGTGCAGTGGCAAGTCTAAGCGCGTGTGGTGTCACCCATAGCGGAGACGCGGCTGACGCGCTGGCCGCAGCCGAGGCAGTGGAGGTAGCCGCGCCGAAAGTCGGCCGAGCGCGCGAAGTAGACGATGGGGTTGGCGGCGCTGTTGCCCAACAGCAGCATCACCGTCCACATCTTGATCAGCTGCCAGCGCGGCTCCTTGTCCAAGTCGAACGCGTCTGAAAAGAAGGACAGATCGGTGGCGCTGTGAGGCGAGAACGAGAGCGACTCACTCGAGGTGACGTAGACGATGGTGATGGAGACGCACCAGGTCGTTATGTAGATGGCCATGACGATCGTGAGCGTGCCCAGTATCTGGCGTTTTTGGTCCTCCTCCAGAGACTGTCGGCGGAGCAGCGCGTAGTTGTAGGCGTAAATGCTGACGACGGCGCAGTTCTGCGCGATCGTGCCCAACACCCAGACGCGCTTGCCCCAGCCCGTAGTCATCACTGACATGGTGCACACCGTCAGTACTGCAAACGAACACCTCTCTTTCTCATTTCTAGTCATGCACGATGGGCAGACTTCTGTTCTTGTCCCAGCTGGTGTAGGCCAGGCAGCTGGTGCTGACGCCCACATAGACGACGAGCACCACAGAATGGATCAACAAATACTTTTTCGCGGACCATTTTTTGTACTTTATAGCGCATTTCACAGACAGCAGTCTGTCAATTCCGATGAGAAGGATCAGAAACGCAGAGGCAGTCCCAAATGTTAGATCTGAACTGCTGTGTTTAGCAGGACTCAAGGCGGTGCACGCATAGGTAGGTACCCTACTTGGTTGTAAAATCATTCCACACCAGTCTGAGCGTATGTTCAAAAGGAAAACGGTTAGCAATTTTCTGAAAATGTTGACGATGTCGTACAGGCAAATTGAGGCATCAAATGTTGCTAGAAGAGCTATTAGAAAGTTGCACTTTTTGTGCAATCTCTTGTTCTTCCTAAACAAGCAGCGTTTATGACAACATGGCGCGAGGTGAGCATTGGATGTGGCAAATGCCGAATAAACGCACAAAATGACCATGACAGTAAGAACGTTTCCAAAGATACCGACGACTTGCACAGCCAACAGCGGAATCGCTTGCATGCGAAACATGTATGCGACAGTTTTGATGTAGCCATCGTGAAAGCTACTGTTTGACATTTCGACCTGAGCAAATGCACATCGATAACCTTCAGTGTTGTGTTGTTGTTGGTTTGGGGGCGACTCTAGGAAGCCTTTGAGAGGCCCATTTAGAATACCCCAAAGCAACGTTCACTCTTAGAGCTCCTCGAAGCGTCCAGAGGCATGGCACAGCCCCAGGACATCTTTTAGAGAGAGCTCTCGAATCTGCTGGGGAGTGGCGTACGCCATTCCCCACAGTCTGAGGCGCAACACCGCGAGGGCGTCGCACTGCCCTAGAAAGTGAAGACACGTTTCGTCCTCCACCCCACACTTGAGACACACTTGGCTGTCGGCGAGGCCGATGCGCCGAAAGTGCGCATTGAGATAGTGGCCTGAAAGCACACCGCACACTACACGTGCCACTGCACGCGGCAGCTTGAGAACTCTCCTGGACAGGTCCTTTGACGGGCCCGCGATCAGTTCCTTGGCCTGTCGGCAAGACTGGAGAGCATCCCAGCGGAGGCGGTGCTCTCTGCGTCTCCAGGCGTCGAGTTGCTGACGGACTAAGGCCGGACTGACGGCGAGCGCCGGCTCCGGACCTACAAACGGCGTCAGCGATCCGGCACGAGCCAGAGCGTCGGCGCGTTCGTTTCCTGCAACCCCTGAGTGTCCTGGAACCCAGAACAGTTGAATGCTCCGAGCACGAATAGCGTTGAGCGCATTTCTGCACTCCCGTACAAGACGAGAGCTCGTCTTGCAGGAACTAATGGCCAGGAGGGCGGCGCGACTATCAGAGAAAATCGCGACGTCCTCCTCGCCAACCTCCAGCCCCGCCAGATGCTGGGCAGCGTAGCTGATGGCCAAAACTTCCGCCTGAAAGACGGTTGCACTTCTACCAAGCGGTATCGATTGCTCCACGTTCAGAGACGGAATGTACACGCCGGCGCCGACGCCAGCGCGACGAATGCTTGAGCCGTCAGTGTAGCAAGCCACAGCGGCCATCGTCGTCTCTGGCGGCCGCCCAGCCGCCCACTCTTGCCGCGAGTGAACCTTAATGGAAAAGTCCATCTCAAAACTAAACTCAGGACCGATAGAGTCGGCCCTGAGTGCAGCTGCGGGCGCGGCAGCGAGTAGTTGCCCCTCGATGAGCGAGTGTGGACCGCGCGCACCGCGCCACTGGCCAGTCCGCTTGAGTCGGTAGCAAGCAGACATGGCTGAAGCCTTGACGACGACGTCCAGCGGTGGCAAGCCCAGCAGGACCTCCAGCGCGGCCGTCGGCGTCGACACCATGGCCCCTGTCATGCAGAGGCACGCCAGTCTCTGGACCTTGCTTAGCTGAATGCGAGCAGTTTCAATCTCTACCCTGGGCCACCAAACCAGTGCGGCATAGGTAAGCATAGGGCGAACGACTACTGTGTACAGCCAATGCACAACAGTGGCAGTCAGACCCCATTTGGAGCCGACCGCTCTCTTAACCTGCCAGAAGGCGCGAACTCCTTTGGCGGCTTTGCTTGAGACATGCGCCGCCCATGTAAGCTTGGCGTCGAGCGTGACGCCCAAATACTTGACCTGACTTGACAGCTGTAGCTGAGTGTTCCCCAGCTTTGGCAGGCGGAGGCCTTGCAGCTTCCGTCGCCGCGTGAAGAGAACCAATTCGGTCTTGGCCGGTTGAATGGCCAAATCTCGCTCCATGCACCAGCGGTCTGTGGAACGCAACGCTTGCTGTATCAAAGCACAAATTGTGCTGAGACACATGCCACTGACGACAATGGCGCCGTCGTCAGAGTACATCTGAGCGAAAATGCCTTGGCGTTCAAGTGACACCAAAAGACTATCCACCACGAGTGACCACAGAAGGGGCGAGAGGACGCCCCCCTGGGGACAGCCGCGCTGGACGCTGACTACCTTTGAGCAGTCCTCCATGGTGGCGGTGACCTGGCGCTGCTTGAGCATGCTCTCCACCCAGGTGACGAGGGCCGGCGGCGCCGCGCGGCCCTGCAACGCCTGCGAGATCGCTTGAAAGGGGGCATTGTCAAATGCCCCCTCAATATCAAAGAAGGCCGCCATGGCAAACTGGCCGGCCTCCAACGACTGGCTGAGACGGCTGACGAGCGAGTGAAGAGCCGTCTCAGTAGACTTACCCGCTTGGTACGCGTGCTGACACGCGTGCAGCGGACTTCGAGCCAGGACAGTGTCCCGTAGGAACCTGTCGACGAGCCTCTCGAGCGCCTTCAGAAGGAACGACGAGAGGCTGATTGGCCTGAACGACTTTGCATTCGCGTAATCTTCTTTGGCGGGCTTTGGGATGAAGACCACCCTGACTCGACGCCACGCCCTGGGGATGTAGCCCAGAGCGATCGAGGCGCGAAACACGTTGCACAGACTGACCAGCAGGGTGGGCAACCCCTTCTGCAAGAGGGCAGGGAACACCTCATCCTCCCCCGGGGCTTTGAAGGGCGAGAAGGACGAGATCGCCCATTTCACCCTCATTTCTGAGACGATCTGGTGGGCCAGGCGCCAGTCCGGCCGCGCCTGCGGCAGCGGTTCCGGACTGGCCGGCGCCGTTGCTGCGCTGCTGCCAGGAAAGTGGACGGACAGCAGGTGAGAGAGAGCCTCCCCCCTACCAGCCGTGCACTCGCCTGTCGGCAGGCGCAGCATACCCAGACGCACACGCTTGTCCGTAGACAACACCATATACAGCTTCGAAACTGCAGAACTTCCCTCAATGGATGAGCAGAACTCCCTCCATGAAGAGGTCTTTGCTTGGCGTAGTTGGCGCTTGAATTGGCGCTGCACCGCGCGGTATGCCTCCCAGTCCAAAGCGGATTTGGACGCGTAGTAGCGCCTCCAGAGGCGCCTAGCTTCTCGGCGCAGTTCGCCAAGCTGACGAGTCCACCAGGGGACCCGACGCCCAAGGCGCAGCCGCTTCTCTGGACATGCTTCTCTAAACGCAGCGCCGACGTGGCGATACAGCGTCGACAACTCCCCTTCGATGGACTCGGCCGAGTCAAGCTGCTGAGCAGCTGTTGGGCGGCCCCACCGTCTCGTCAGCGACTCCGCGAATCGCTGCCAGTCTGTTGCCCGCCTATCTCGGTAGAAGACCGGCGGCGGCGGATCTAACGCTAGGCTGAAACAGATTTGCATGTGATCCGAAAAGGACGTCTCATCAGAGACGCGCCAATTCTTCACTTCACACGCAAAGTCTCTAGAACACAGAGTGATGTCCAAGACTTCACGACGAGCGCTGGTCACGAATGTCGGCTTACCACCGACATTGAGCACCTCTAAGTCGACGCTGACCAGGTAGTTGAGGAGAGCGTCGCCCCGGGCATTCGTGTCTGAACTGCCCCACACCGTGTGATGTGAGTTGGCGTCGCAGCCCACTACGAGAGGCAGCTGCTTCGCGCGGCTGAAGGCGACGAGCGCCCCGAACTCTGCCGATGGTGGTAACGTCGGCGAGTCGCTGGGAAGGTAGACTGAGGCGAAGACGACTTTGCGCGACCTGCCCCGCCACTGGAAGTTGACCAGCACCGCTGCGACGTCGCGAGCGCAGAGCTGAGGCAGCGCTGAAACTGAGAGACCATGCCTGACGAAGATACAGGCTCTGGGAACTTGGACACCAGTGGCCCAAACAAACTTCCCTGTTGTCCAGAGAGACCGCAGATTCAGTGTAGTGAAATAGGTAAGCATCGAGCAGACGCTGCATTCTGATTAGTTCCCAGAAGGCAAATTCACCTGTTTTGCAAATATTAATTAACCAATCGCTCATGCACTGCGCGCGCGCGCGCGCACACACGCACGCACGCACACACACACACACACACACACACACACACACACACACACACACACACACACACACACACACACACACACACACACACACACACACACACACACACACACACACACACACACACACACACACACACACACACACACACACACACACGCACACGCACGCACGCACACACACACACACACACACACACACACACACACACACACACACACCACGTTCAGATAGGTTCGTTGCCAGAGTGACACGATCATCTTGTACCACTCCTTCAACTTGCAAGAACACGACGTCGACGCCGATCTACTTCCTATCAAGGACGAGGCCAAAATCGATGTTTTGGTGTTGAAAGGTATCGTGCACACATCGATTAAAACCTGTCGGAAATAGTGGGCCACCTTGTAGCCTGTACATAGCGTGTTTTGACAGCTACGTAGTACATACATTGTAGATGCGTATGTAATTGGTCGTTTCCAGAGGGAACCATTGCAGTCTGATTACATGATGGAGTCGCGCGTCTCCATCACTGCCATCTCCATGACCTTGAGTGAGTCGCTCTCGTCACCGAGTCGCAGTGTGACGGGCCCGTTCCACCTTTCAGAGGTGCTTTGTATCGACAAGGTTTGACAGCTGGCGACGATGTGGGTGCTGCTGTGGGGCAACTGCCTCGCCAACCCCATCGTCTACTTCGCGCGCTTGGTTGAGTTCTGGTGCGGCTACCTCGATGGCTTCGCCCTTGGCCAGCGAGTCCACCACGTCTCAGCGCTTGCCGACACCACACCACCAACGCCTCCATAAATACTGTCGTCTTGCCGTCCCATACTCCCACCGGAGTTTTACAAAGAACTATCAGTCTGCTGCAGTTAATGATCAGCGTGTCCACTATCTATGGCTTGCCATCTGCCGATCGATTAATCCCAGCACTGCCATCTCTTTACCACAATTCTTTAATTCATTCAGTTACACTATGGTCAATCGTCACGTATGCTTGGAATCTCTTTAGAATCGCATTCAATTTTGATTCATTAGGGTGGAACTTTGTTTCGTCGCGGCAACACGAAACAGGGTGCGCCATAGGCATTCTTGTCTTCACGGGGCTTCAAGCCCAGCAGGATGGCCCAAGGTGAGATAGCCCAAGGGAAGGAATCGATTTTCGCCGCGTCCGTGATGTGAAGGAGGTCTGTTATCATGAGCTGACGGAACAGGGTCGTGTCACTTTGGCAACAGATTATGTATTTGTGTGCGAGCGATTGTTTAATTGGATTTCGCGGAACAGGTGAAGCTGACTTCTGCGAACAATCCGAAAGAAGCCTCGGGTCTGAGCCCATTCCAAGCCTATGCTTTATATGAACGTTATAGACCTGTGCACTTGCTTTTGTCAAAATGTCGAACAGTAGCTTTCACGATGGCTACCTCGAAACCATCGCGTACATGCTTCGCATCCAAGCGATTCCACTGCTTGCTGTACAAGTCGTGGGCATCTTTGGAAACGTTCTCACTGTCATGGTCATTTTGTGCGTTTATTCGGCATTTCACACATCAAATGGTTGCCTCACGCCACGTTGTCATAAGCATGGCTTGTTTAGGAAGAACAAGAAATTGCGCAAAAAATGCAACTTTCTAATAGCTCTTCTTGCGACATTCGATGCTTCCGTTTGCCTGTTCGACATCGCCAACTTCTTTAGAAAGTTTTTGAACGTTTACCTTCTGAATATGCGCTCGGACTGGTGTGGTATGATTTTACTACCAGGTAGAAGAATCAGTGAACCTCTAGACTTGACCCACTACAGTGCGATGGTTCAGGTATGATATTCGGGACTGGCTCAGCGTTTCTGATTCTTCTGATTGGAATTGACAGACTGGTGGCTGTGAAATGCGCTATAAAGTACAAAAAATGGTCATCAGAAAAGTACTTGTTGATCCATTCTCTTGTTCTCGTCGTCTACGTGGGCGTCACGACAAGCTGCCTGGCCTACACCAGCTGGAACAAAGACCGAAGTCGGCTCCATGTTGGCATGACTATGAGGAAGAGAGTTGTTCGTTTGCAGCGCTCGAGGTGTGCATCGTGACGGTAATGATGGATGGCTGGGGCAAGCAAGTCTGGGTGCTGGGCACGATCGTGCAGAACTGCAGCGTCATCGGCGTCTACGCCTACAACTACGCGCTGCTGCGCCGACAGTCCCTGGGAGACAACAAGCGCCAGATACTGGGCACGCTCACGATCGTCATGGCCATCTACATGACGACCTGGTGCGTCTCCATCACAGTCGTCTACGTTACGACGAGTGAGTCATCCTCCATACCAACTCACAGCACCAATGGCAAGTTCCTCTTCTCAGACGTGTTTGACATGGACAAGGAGCCGCACTGGCGGCTGGCAAAGATGTGGACGGTGGTGCTGGTGCTGGGCAACAGCGCTGCCAACCCCATCGTTTACTTTGCGCGCTCGGCCGACTTTCGACGCGGCTACCTCCACTGCCTCGGCCTCGGCCAGCGCGTCCACCGCGTCTCCGCGCTCGCAGACACCACCCGCGCCTCTGTCAAGACCGTCGTCTAGCCCTGCTAGTGCACTTCTCGTCCTGGCTGTAAAAGGAACATACACCGTGGGCCACCACTAACTTTTGATCGCTTGATCGTTTTTTTTATATGAGCCAACGTTTGATCGCCTATGTACATGTATTTCTCGGTTGTTCCACGATGGTTTGTGTTGAAAAGGATTGTGTTAAGATGAACTGTCGAGGTGCACCCCTGTTGTCCACTGCCTTTGTGAGTCCTATGTGTGTATCCATTTGGATGCCTACTATTTGGCTTCATGGATAGTGGTATTGTGATGGTTGGTTACATCGTCATGAGGCCTTGCAAGTCCAGAATATGAGAAGATAGAGCGTGTCTCATTGCGCAGACAATTCAAGGATCGAGTCGCATCTGCTGCTTGATCCAGGAGGACAGGTCGGCTTGTTCGTGTAGACGGAGGGCTACCGCTGGCGTGCGCAGCCCTCTCCTCCAGCAGCAGCTGCTGCGGCTGCTGCTGTGTCGCTATGCTACCTGTGTTCATTCGTCTGGGTGCGCCTTGTTGGCATGACATCGTCGTTACCATCGTTACCATTTCAGCATTGACTCGAAATTCAATTGCTGGAGTCCATTCCTGGCAGACAATCAGGACAAGATCTGCGGCCCGGCCGGAGAACGATGTCGCGCATGGCGGCACCAGTGACGAGCCACCGCACAAAAAAACTATGACAAAAGGAACGTTTCGAAAAATTAAAATCACCTGCACAACAAACAGAGGAATTTCTTGGATGCTATGTATGTATGGGATGGTTTCGATCATACCTCTCACTGGGGGGTACCCTCCCCCACTATTTTTCCAACACCCCTACCCCCCCCCAAATCCAACACCCCTCCCCCCAAAATCCAACACCCCTCAAACCCCAGGTACACCCCCCAGACCGAATCGAGTCTGCCACCGCGAGGAGAGAGAGGCTGATATGGTGTCCTCCACTCAAACACTCGCCAACGGACAAACTGCCGAAGATATTGCCATCGTCCTTGATGTGAAGTATAGAACGAGCCGGAGTCGAGTCGGAGGCAACAGTGCACGGTGCACAACCAACAACAACAACAACAACAACAACAACAACAACAACAACAACAACAACAACAACAACAACAACAACAACAACAACAACAACAACAACAACAACAACAACAACAACAACAACAACAACAACAACAACAACAACAGCAACAACCCTGATCCGGTCGCTTTGACAATCGGTATCTATGTGTGGAATTGTGTGTGCACGAGCGACGGTTTGATTAGTTTTCACGGAACAGGTGAAAATTCTGCGAACAAATCAGAAAGCGGGCTCGGCTCAAAGCTCAATTTTCAAAACATCGCTTTACGTGAACGTCATCGGTTTGCACACTTGCTCAGGTCAAAATGTCAAACAGTAGCTTTCACGATGGCTACCTCGAAACCGTCAGAAACATGCTACGCATCCAAGCGATTCCGCTGTTGGCTGTACAAGTCGTTGGAATCTTTGGAAATGTTCTTACTGTCATGGTCGTTATGTGCGTCCATTTGGCGTTCACCGCATCGAATGGGTCGTCGCGTGCAGCGTTGTCGTTAACAACGCTTGTTTAGGAAGAACAAGAAATTGCGCCAAAAGTGCAACTTTCTGATAGCTCTTCTAGCAACATTCGACGCTTCAATTTGCCTGTACGACATCGTCAACTTCTTCAGGAAATTTTTGAACGTATACCTTCTGAATGTCCGCTCGGACTGGTGTGGGATAAGCTTACACCCAGGTATGCAATGAATGGTGTCTGGTGTACACTTTGAGCGAGCGATAATATGCCATCTCAGGTATGATACTAGCGACTGGCTCTGCCTTTTTAATCCTTCTCATTGGGATTGACAGACTGTTGGCCGTGAACTGCGCTATAAAGTACAAAAAATGGTCAGCGAAAAAGTACTTGCTGATCCACTCTCTGGTTCTCTTCGTCTACGTGGGCGTCACGACAAGCTGCGTCGCCTTCACCAGCTGGGATCAAGACCGAAGTCGGGGCCCATTGCGAGCGACTTGGATGGTGGAGGTGTTTGTTTGCAGCGCTGACAGTGTGCATCGCGACGGTGATGATGACGGGCTGGGGAAAGCGCGTCTGGGCGTTGGGCACGATCGCGCAGAACTGCGCCGTCGTCGGCGTCTACGCCTTCAACTACGCGCTGCTCCGTCGACAGACGCTGGAGGGCGACCGCAAGCGTCAGATACTGGGCACGCTCACGATCGTCATGGCCATCTACATGACGACCTGGTGCGTCTCCATCACAGTCGTCTACGTCACGACGAGTGAGTCGGCTTTCCTCCACCGACTCACAGCACCACGGGCACGTTCCTCGTCTCAGACGCGTTCGACTTGGATAAGGAGCCGCACTGGCGGCTGGCAAAGATGTGGACGGTGGTGCTGCTGTTGGGCAACAGCGCCGCCAACCCCATCGTTTACTTCGCGCGCTCGGCCGACTTTCGGCGCGGCTACCTCCACTGCCTCGGCTTTGGGCAGCGCGTCAACCGCGTCTCCGCGCTCGCCGATACGACTCGCGCCTCCATCAAGACCGTCGTATAGCCCTGCTAGTGCTAGTGCTAATCTAGTTCCGCTAGTGCTAGGGGCGAAAATCGATGTTTTCATGCCACCGCGCCCCTCACTACCCAGTTGGGTAAACAAATGCGCACCACTGACTCAACACAATTCTCAAAGTTTCTCAAAGCTGAAGCAGAAATGCATTGCTACTGTAGACTGCACTAGTGGGTACATTGTGAAGAAGCATTGCGTTGCGAGTTCGAGACTATTAGAAGACAAACAGTGTCACACGGCGCACGACGGATTGGGTTGCATCTGCTGCTTGATGCAGGGCAGGTAGGACTGAACATTCGTGTAGACGGCTGGCTTCCGCTGGCGCGCGCAGCCTTTTCCCCAGCTCCATACGCCCGTCAGCAGTCAGCACGGCCGCGCCTTGCAGTGTCGAGCAGAGCAGCGGGCCGCCCAGGTCGGACTGGAAGCGCTGATGGTTCTTTCAGCGCAATCAGAAGCAACTTGGCGAGCCAACCTGACACACCGTTGGACCCGCGCTGCCGCCAGATCATGGCATTCATTATAAGCATCATTCGCTATGTCTATGCATGTTTTGACACTGAAATGTCTTTATTCATACGTTGCAAAATTTGTATATCGTACACGTTACGCACTTTACACGTGCTTTTGTACGCAAGATTTGCATATGTAGCACATTACAGTATTTTCGATAAAATTCTGCGATAAGAGGCGCTCAACAAGGAAACATTTTTGGCTCAACCATGCACAACAACTCTCTACGAAGCATTTTGCACAAAAATTCTAAACTTAGTCTTAAAGAAATCGCTATAACTCAAGCGCAAGCTTCGTCTATCCATATTCTCTTTAAAAAGACATACGCGTCGAGAAGTGTTTCAAGAGTTCCGAATCCATGAGTTCTACATAAGTCTAGCTCACCAAAGCTATTTTTTTGTCAAATTTTTGTGAATTTGGCTTCGGATGCAGCTAGACGACGGTCTTGACGGAGGCGCGGGTGGTGTCGGTTAGGGCAGAGACACGGTTGACGCGGTGGCCGAGGCCGAAGCAGTCGAGATAGCCGCGCCGGAATTCGGCCGAGCGCGCGAAATAGACGATCGGGTTGGCGGCGCTGTTGCACAGCAGCAGCAGCACCACCCACATCCTCGCCAGCTGCCAGCGAGGGTCCTTGTCGATGCCCAGCGCCTCTGAGAGGAGGTACATACGCACACCCACGTTGCACTGATGGCACACGTACTCGTGGTGACGTAGACGACGGTGACAGAGCAGCACCAGGTCGTCACGTAGATGGCCATGACGATCGTGAGCGTGCCGAGTATCTGACGCTTGTGGTCGCCCTCCAGCGTCTGTCGACGGAGTAGCGCGTAATTGTAAGTGTAGACGGCGATGACGGCGCAGTTCTGCGCGATCGTGCCCAACGCCCAGACGACCTTGCCCCATGTTGTTGTTGGTTTGGGGGCGACTCTAGGAAGCCTTTGAGAGGCCCATTTAGAATACCCCAAAGCAACGTTCACTCTTAGAGCTCCTCGAAGCGTCCAGAGGCATGGCACAGCCCCAGGACATCTTTTAGAGAGAGCTCTGATTGCTGGGGAGTGGCGTCGCCATCCCCACAGTTGAGGCGCGGGGGCGTGCACTGCCCTAGAAAGTGAAGCACGTCGTCCTCCACCCCCACACTTGAGACACACTTGGCTGTGGGAGGGTGCGGAAAGTGCGCATTGAGATGTGGCCTGAGCACCGCCACTCACGTGCCACTGCACGCGGCAGCTGAGACTCTCCTGGACAGGTCCTTTGGGGCGCGATAGTTCCTGGCCTGGGCAAGCGGAGGCATGGGAGGCGGTGCTCTTGCGTTGGCGTGAGTTGCTGGGACTGGCGGCTGGGGGGGGCCCGGCTAGGCGTGCGTGGCACGAGCCAGAGCGTGGCGCGTTCGTTTCCTGCAACCCCTGAGTGTCCTGGACCCGACAGTTGAATGCTCCGAGCACGATAGCGTTGGCGATTTCTGCACTCCCGTACAAGACCAGAGCTCGTCTTGCAGGCTAATGGCCAGGGGGCGGCGGCTTGAGAATGCGCGTTCCTGCCAACCTCCAGCCCCGCCAGATGCTGGGCAGCGTAGTGATGGCCAAACTTCCGCCTGAAAGCGGTGCCTTCTACCAAGCGGTATGATTGCTCCACGTCGAGCGGAATCGCCGGCGCCGCGCCAGCGCGACGAATGCTTGAGCCGTGTGGAAGCCACAGCGGCCATGTCGTCTTGGGGCCGCCCAGCCGCCCCTCTTGCCGCGAGTGACCTTAATGGAAAAGTCATCTAAACTAACTCAGGACCGTGTGGCCCTGAGTGAGCTGGGGCGGCAGGGGTGCCCCTCGATGAGGCCGAAGCGCGGCCCGGGGTCACGGCTGGCCGGCCCGGCTGGAGGCGTGGTAAAAGGCGCGTTTACAGCTGCCGGACTACCGCGGTTTTTTTTTAGAAATGCGCGTCTACACCCTCTTTTGAACGGGTACTTTTGTGGTACGGTAGAAAACAATTCGAAACAAGCATCAGCGCGCGCCGGCCAGCTCCAGCGCCACCTCAGAGCTCAGCGAAAACCTATTATGAAAGAAGAACAAAAATTACGTTCAATTCTAGCTCTCGCCCGGCAGCAGCGGCAAGAAACTTCCAAGTGCGCTGTCAGAACTTCCAAGTGCGCTTTCATAAACTTCCAAGTACCAAAACTTGCGCAATTCTGTACTCGGAAGGCGTTTCCGCCAGATTCAAAAAAAGACCGCGGCTAGTCCGCGGACTTTATTGAAAGTTGGTCAACTAGTGGCGGATGTGGCGGACTTCGGCGGCTGTTGAAAGCCGGGTCGAGGGGTGGCGGATAGGGCGGACTATCGGCGGCTGTATGGGCTTGGCGAGTGGGACCGCGCGCACCGCGCCACTGGCCAGTCCGCTTGAGTGTGCAAGCAGACATGGCTGAAGCCTTGCGCGCGTCCAGCGGTGGCAAGCCCAGCAGGACCTCCAGCGCGGCCGTCGGCGTCGACACCATGGCCCCTGTCATGCAGAGGCACGCCAGTCTCTGGACCTTGCTTGGCGAGCCAACCTGACACACCGTTGGACCCGCGCTGCCGCCAGATCATGGCATTCATTATAAGCATCATTCGCTATGTCTATGCATGTTTTGACACTGAAATGTCTTTATTCATACGTTGCAAAATTTGTATATCGTACACGTTACGCACTTTACACGTGCTTTTGTACGCAAGATTTGCATATGTAGCACATTACAGTATTTTCGATAAAATTCTGCGATAAGAGGCGCTCAACAAGGAAACATTTTTGGCTCAACCATGCACAACAACTCTCTACGAAGCATTTTGCACAAAAATTCTAAACTTAGTCTTAAAGAAATCGCTATAACTCAAGCGCAAGCTTCGTCTATCCATATTCTCTTTAAAAAGACACTAGCCGCTTCAACTCAGGACTCCTGCTTGCAAAGTGCTCCAAAGTGGTCCAATATCAATATTTTCATGTCCTCTGTGATGACTCATCATGAATACAATGGGTCATGCTGCAAATGCTCAGTTGAAAAGCAACAATGACGAATCTGTAAAGTGCTGCAGCAAAAGCCAAAGGAAGTCAACCAATGCAACCAGTGCACTTCTGCAATACAGGAAAATAGTTTACCTTTTTTTGTTGTAACGCTTTATTCTTGCGTCATTACATCTCCAGTCATTACATTCGACAAGTTCGCTATACCATCTTTAGCAGACACCATAAATTCCATATTAGTGGCGGCAATTGTTTTAATAAGCCCTTCAGAGCCAGCTAATAATAATTGGCTTTTTTGTAATCTGCATGGTTGCTCAGATATGTTCATGCATCGTGATCTGCAGGCGCAGTGCTGCAGCTTCCCGATCGGCTTGTGCACGCGCCGCCGACTGCTCGGTAGGCTGCTATAAATAACTGCACCGCTCAACATTTTGAGCGCCATTGAGAAACTAAATAATACGTTTCTTCGGAAGCTCCCTGACCGCTCTGTAGAACACGTCGAAATTTGTGAATGGGCTCTCTTCCTCTTGGAGCGACTTGCCAAAGCGGCGCTCTCATCCTGCCTGCTTGTGCAAGGCCTTTGGACCTCCTCTAAGCTAGGATCGCTGTGCGACGCTTCCGATTCCCTTCCGGCGCGCCGTGGGCGGGCGTTTTTGGCGGGCTTGGGGTTGAGTCTTCCATACGTCGTTTTTTTGGCAAAACACAATTGTTGCATCCGCGTCCGCTGCGTCCGAAACCTAAGCGAAGCCTAAGCCTAAGCGAAGTAAGCTACCTGAGCTAGCTCCTTCTCACCTACCTAATCCATAGCTCGGAAATGCGCGTCGTTAACTACGCTCCCTGTTCTTTTTTTTTTTTGGCGGGGGCGTCCTCTCCTTCTCTTCAAGCCCTTGTTGCTCCCTCCGTCTCCGAACGTACGAACCTAACCTAACCTAACGAGCTAGCCTAAGCCACCCTAATTAAGTTTATCCAGTAGTGGACTTCCACGTTCGACTTTTTTTTTTTTTTTTTTTTTGCTCTTTTCTCTCCTTCCTTTTCTTCTTTCTTGATCATTTTTTAGCATAACCGTGCAAACAATAGTTATAAAAAAATTGTTTGCAAGGTTTGATCCGAGCTGAAAGTTGGACATTGCACTATACTTGATCTTTGAAATGTTTTAACACTCTTATAATAAGCGCATAAAATTGCTGTTATTTATTTCATACGCTGATTCGATAGCTATTTCCTCCTTGGTAATGCACTAAAATTCTCACCTACAACTCTTGAGAGTTCTTCCTCCCTTTTTTGTTATTTAAATCTGAAACATATTCGTTTTTTTAGTTCCCTCCACTTTTATTTTAACGGTTTTTTCTATATTCTCAAGCGTTATCTATATTTACTTCTTCTATATTCTCAATCGTTATCTATTTTACTCTTTCTTTATCTTTGTCTTTCTTCCAACGTTTTTTCTTTTCTTCACGCTTTTTTATTGTTTTTTTAATCAGTTTGTTTTTCGTTTATATTCATCCCCTCGAACTGGGATTTATTTTGTAATCTCGCTAACTTTATTGGGCCTCACCTTAATTATAATTATACTTAGATTCCTGTCTACGGGACCTTTAATACTTGATAACTTTCTCCCCCTTCCCCCTACGTTTAAGCGTAAGGACTTGACTATAGAGCTACTAGTACCATCCTACTAGGAATTGCTAAAAAGGAGAGTACACCTTTTTTGTTTGAGAGACGTCACGAGCGCGCCAGCTGAGCAATAAGTGCCGAAGTATATACTTACAGGTCACTGTATTGTTGATGTTAATTAAGGTCTTTGTTATTTTATTATATAAGTATGTAAGGTCCCCACTATGTTTCTTGGCAATAGTCCTGCTTGATTTTTTTTGTTGCTTGGTTATGACGTTTAGCTAATTATGCACGGAATTGCGCGCTGATTATTAGCGACATTTACGTATATAATATTTTATGTTTCCTTATACCGACACTTATATAGCTTTCCTTTATTCTCCACGCCCACCGCCTCCCTCCCTCCCAACTGGTGCTACGTTTGAGGCCTCCTCCTCCGAGTTCCTTGCGTCTGAAACTAATGTCCTCCGAAGGAGACCTGTCTATAATTTTCTCAGAGATCCTATTTATTCTATGCTCGCCCCGGTCACTGCTATCGGGGGCCGAACCGATAAGTACAGTCCTACATGTACATTACTGAAATCCTATAGCTGATTACTTAACGTGGCCTCCCCTCTCAAATCGAGTTCAAATTTACGCCTTCCTTGAGCGGCGGCATACAATGTATATATCTATAGTATACTAAGAACCGGGCGCTCATCCCTACTTCCCGAAGGAGGAATCCAAGGTGTTGTATACGATCTGAATATAGTGGCTGTTTCCTGACAACATGTGGTAGTACCATTCTCCACGCTTTGTTTACATAGCTGTCTTACCCTAGAAGCAACTGTATTACTTTCTGCCGATTATCTCTGCCCCTCTGCCCTGCTTTTACACTTATACTACATAATCGCTACAACCTAATACTAGTCCTATTTTTTTACACCCCATCTTACACGTTACTCACAAACATGATTCACCTTACCACTCTTTATAGCATAAAATTACACCCAGCAATCAATGATAGACACCCCTGTGGGTTCGGCTCCCTATATGACGTGTACATCATGCCCCACTAGGGATGTCCATATGCCCTCTCTGGCTTAGCTTTCTGCCCCGCCCTATCCACACACAACAACCACAACAGCCCCCTCCGCTCTCCCCCCCCCCCTCCTCTATGTCTATCTCCAGCCTACCTCCTACTGTTCCCTGCGCCAGGTCGCCCCCCCCCCCCCCCCCCTCCTCTTCCTCCTCACCTACCTCCTACTTTTTTTCTTTCCTCTAAAAAACTCTTTACTGGTTCCGAACTGCTATTTATATTATAAATCTGTATATACTCTTATTCCGGCCCCCCCCCCCTCGCCTAAGAGTCCTAACTTCTGCTTCCTATATCCCTCCCGCCCCCCGTCCTATTTGCCCTCTCTGCCTGGCCCGGGTCCTCCCTCCCGCGCGAAATGACCCTCCCCCTCCTAGCCGCCGCCTTTTTAGGCCCCTATCTCACTCCCACCTCGCTTCCGAATTCGTCCTTTACCTAAGCGATAGATACCCCCTCTTAGCGCACCGTACCTAATTACCTCGTTCTCTTATCCCTATTGTTCGTTGCTCCCTTGATGTAAATACATCATATCGGCTCTGGCCGCGGGGAAGCAACAGCACCCCCTGGAAACTCGCCATCGGAATGACCGCGGATGACTGCACATCAATCCGAAAATCGGCACCGACACGACCGACACGCCTGGAAAAGTACATCTGGAGCGTCGAGAAACCACGCGTAATTCTTCCAGATCGGGATCCGAAAATCGGCACGCACGCCGACACGCCCTGAGAAAAGTACATCTGGGACGTCGAAAAACACGCAATGCTATCCAATCGATCCGAAAATCGGCACGACACGCGACACGCCTGGAAAAGTACATCTGCAGCTGTGAAGAACGTCGAGATCTTCCAATCGGGATCCGAAAACGGCGCACGCCGACACGACCCTAAAATACATCTGGATCCGTCAAGGAAACACGGAATCTTCCAACTGATCCGAAAATCGGCGCACGCGACACGCCTGGAAAATACATAATGACTCAAAAAACACGGATCCAACAAAGCGACGGAGGGAACTGGTGGACCCAAAAAATCTCTTGAAAAGATAATCTATACTATCTTAGAATTGAAAACGAATCTAATCGATCCCCCACACATATCCAAAACACTAATCTAAATATCAAACGAATATATATGATCTCGACTATTCTGAAAACGATGTGATATTCTGATAGCGACAATCAGAAATAACTAATCAAATCGTGAAACACTATAATCCCACACTACAAATCCTAAACGAATCCCACTATAAAATACTAACCACCAACACTCGTGTACAAGAAGAAGAAAAGAAGAAGAATTTGTTATAATAATACGCGCGAAAGTGTTCAAGAGTTCGAATCCATGAGTTCTACATAAGTCTAGCTCACAAAGCTATTTTTTTGTCAAATTTTTGTGAATTTGGCTTCGGATGCAGCTAGACGACGGTCTTGACGGAGGCGCGGGTGGTGTCGGTTAGGGCAGAGACACGGTTGACGCGGTGGCCGAGGCCGAAGCAGTCGAGATAGCCGCGCCGGAATTCGGCCGAGCGCGCGAAATAGACGATCGGGTTGGCGGCGCTGTTGCACAGCAGCAGCAGCACCACCCACATCCTCGCCAGCTGCCAGCGAGGGTCCTTGTCGATGCCCAGCGCCTCTGAGAGGAGGTACATACGCACACCCACGTTGCACTGATGGCACACGTACTCGTGGTGACGTAGACGACGGTGACAGAGCAGCACCAGGTCGTCACGTAGATGGCCATGACGATCGTGAGCGTGCCGAGTATCTGACGCTTGTGGTCGCCCTCCAGCGTCTGTCGACGGAGTAGCGCGTAATTGTAAGTGTAGACGGCGATGACGGCGCAGTTCTGCGCGATCGTGCCCAACGCCCAGACGACCTTGCCCCAGCCCGCCATCATCTCCGACCCGGTGCACACCTCCACCGCTGCAAGCGAACACTTTTTTTCCAAATCATGCAGGATGGAGCCGACTTCGGTCCTTGTCCCAGCTGGTGTAAGCTAGGCAGCTTGTCACGACGCCCACGTAGGCCACGAGAACAAGAGAATGGATCAATAAGTACTTTTTCGCGGACCATTTTTTGTACTTTATAGCGTATTTCACAGCCAGTAGTCTGTCGATTCCAAGGAGAAGGATCAGAAACGCAGAACCAGTTGATATTATTATACCTGCATGTTTGAATCATAGTGTGATCAAAGCGGTACACCGATAAATCAATTACCTGGATGTAAGCTCATCCCACACCAGTCTGATCGCACATTCAGAAGGTAAACGTTGAAAAACTTTCTGGGCATGTCGGCGACACCGATCACGCAAAATGCGCCATCGAACATAGCGAGGAGAGCCATTAGAAAGTTGCACTTTTTTCGCAACTTCTTGTTCTTCCTAAAGAAGCCTTGTGTTTGCGTCTACGTGACAAGAAGCGACCACTCAGGGAACCGGAAAAAATAACGCACAATATGATAATGACAGTAAGAACATTGCCAATGATACCAACGATTAGCACGGTGAGCAGGGGAAACACTTGGACGCGCAGCATGTATGCGGCTGTTTCAGAGAAGCCATCGTCAAAGCTACTGTTCGACATTTCGACCTGAGACAGTAAGTACACTCACCGGTCACATAAGGCACCGGATTTTGAAATGAGCTTTGAGCCAAAGCTTCTTTCTGATTGATCGCTGAAGGCAGCTTCACCTGTTTCGCGAAAATTAATTGAACAATCACACATATGCGTACGCGCGAGCACTCCAAGGACCATTCGTTGCCAAGAGCTACCTAGCTTTGCTTTGACTGTTTGTTGGCAAGCGCCACTTTCGACCTATACAATAAGAAGGGGGCAAGCGTAACTATCGAAGGGGGCGGGTGGAGGGGGTACCCCAATTCGCAGGATTGACGCCACTCACCTCGGAGGCATCACCCCCCCCCCCCCCCTAACACTGCACAATTGGCGTTTGCGAGGTGCAAGTGCACCATCCAAATTGTTAACGCTACTACAAGTTAGTTTCAAAAAGACGTTATTTGAATACAAGCCACTGCAATGGTACTGTGACGGTATGTGGTGATAACGGTATCGTTTTGGTAGACGGTAGAAGCGAAATGTGTTGTTACGGTTACGCTTAAAAACCGCACATGCGCAATTCAAAACTTTGCACACTAAAGTTTTGAATTGCTTGGTTGTTGAGCAAAAATCGATAAGAGCTGTTGACGACATTCCTGTTTACAACGACAACGCGACGAATGCCAAAGGCTAAACGCAAGCCAAAACCTAAGCCTAAACTTCCTAAGCCTCAGTGGAAGCCTAAGGGGAAGCCTAAAGGCTGATTCATAATTAACGGTCTTCCCATCGGTCTCGGTCTCAGTCTCGGTCTTCGCATCGGTCTCGGTCTCGGTCTCGGTCTCGGTCTCGGTCTTTTTGACCCATGCAAAACTGACAACGCGTTGCCTCGGGTCTTTCAATGATCTTCGGTCGAATGCGCGCCTTTCAGCGTATTTAGGAGCGTACTGTGGCCCTTGTTTTCGACCTGCTTCATTTTTTTTATGCGACTTCCCTAAGAAACAAAAAAAGCACACGCAGTAGTCGACGGGAACGCACTATCACCAGACAGACAGACAGACATTGTGCGGCAGACGCAGACCGCCCCCAGCGCTTCTGGCCGCCGCCACGGGCGCGGACGCCGCTACAGGAGCTGTCGTCAGCGCTGGCGTCGACACTGTGGCCGCTGCTGCCGACGCTTTCGCTGACGCTGCCGCTTTCGCCGACGCTTGCAGAAAATGTAGGACACTGCCGATCGGGCCGTCCACCTTGACGTATGTAATGGCGGCGCAGATTTTCCCGCCGCCGTGTCTTTACAGACGTGCTGCCATGCCGCCGCCGTTTTTTTTTTATTTTTGGTATTAGAGCGGTCGTCAATTATCCAAGGAGACGGGCCGCCTACACCTGTTGAATACGACGCATCTTAAACTCTTCCTTGTTTTCAATTTCGGCAAATCAGGGTGTACGCGTCAGCGTACAACCCTAATATGTGACCACTTCTCAATGCGGGTTTTTGAATTTTCGATCGCCTATAACTTTTGATTGCCTGAACGGATTTCGACGCGTTATGGCGCAAATGAACCGCCTTCTTCTGGGGCATCGAACGCGCCATAACGCGTTTCCTTGCTTTACTGTAAGGGGTCAATACCTCCAAAAACGTTCCAATTTTGTGGCTTTTTTTTTCGTGTTCTCCTCCCAGTTTTTGGAGCACTGCTCGCGAACGCCGAAAGCAATCAGGATGAAACTTTGCACGTATGGGCGACCCATGGCAACAATTTGTTGTGCCAAAAGATTCTTGTCTAGACTTTGTATGAGGCGCTCGCTACCCGGCCCGGCTGTACGGTGGCTGAAACGAGTAGGCCTCCCCCGGTCGACAGAGCGCCTACGTACACCACGCGCGTGCGAGAAGCCGAAACTTGCCGCCTCTGGCTACCGCTACGCTGCTCGTCCGTCCTTTGGCTAGCACTCTGAAATCCGCGCGCGTTCCTGCAATTCGAATTCGCCCCGGGGAGCGCTGTCTCCCCACGGTGGCGAGAGACGATGAACGCAACGACACAGCGACGCAGCGCAAAACTTCCCTTCGCCGCCGCTAGAGCCGACGTCGCTTTCGCCTGTCGCGACGCGCTTGTGCCGACGCTGCTTCGCCTGTCGCAGCGCGCTGAGTAGGCCGGCTGACGTCGACGTGACGGGGCTGCCGACAGCGGTCGAGAAAGCGGCCAAAGCGCCCGGTGCGCTTGCGTGAGAGCTCGCTGGCGTCGACGTGACGGGGCTGCCGCCAGAGGTCGAGGCGAACGGCTCGTGTGCAGGTTTGGGTACGACCGTCCAACGACGCTGCACTATTCGGCCCGTCACCAACACGTGCAAGACGCAGAAAGGTCGCACGGTGGCTTCGCCGCGAGCGGGGGGGAGAGAGAAAAACGGTTCGGGATCGGGGAAAAGGTGCGGAGTGACCAACGGTCGGCGTATGTCACGCGAACGGAAATGCGCGCGAACGCCCACGCGTGCGTCGTCCAATCACAAGGGAGGGATTTGAACGGACGCGCTGCTAGCGACACCTGGCTGCGCCTAGCGGGCGGCAACGGAAGCCAGGTTTGACGGTCGCTACGACTACGGCGCGACGACTACGACTTTGGCTGTCGTAGCCGCACTGCACAAAACGCACAAACGCAATTCACAGGAAGCGCAGCTGTGGGGGTCCGATGACTTGGCAGCGTGCTGTACGGTGCTGCCGGTCGTCCCCACAGTCCCCGGCGCTCCTGAGCTTCCCCCGGCAAGCTCACGCCACGGCACGCCTGTCCACTTCTGCGGGCGAAGGGATCGCGCTTTCGACGTGCCGGTGAGCAGCAAACCGCGGTAGAGAAGAGAGAGAGAGAGAGAGAGAGAGACGCGGCGATGAGAACGGGTCTCTGCGGCTAACTGACTGGACGGGCCTTGGCAGCGGGGTACGGTACTTGTATGCCAGGCCGAAGTCAGCTACACCGCGCCATCGCCGCCCGCGTCGCTCTTGGAGAGGGCCTCTCGGGCCTGCTTCGTCTGCGCGCGAGTCAGACAACCCACGGTCGTCGTCTCGCCGCCCTCTCCGCCTTCCTCCATCGGCTCCTCATCGTCTCCCTCGCCTCGGCGGTCCTGCTCATCTTCCTCCTCGGGCGGCTCGTCGCCGTCGGGAGGTTCCTCCGCCCCGTCGCTCGTCTCCATTCGGTGCCGGTCCTTGTCCTCGTCCTCGTCCTCGTCGCTAGAGTCATCCAGCCTCAGGGGGTCGTCGCCCCTGGCGGGACTCATGCCTTCCGTCAGCAGCTTGTCGGCCTGCTCCTCGGTGATGCCCCTCAGCGCCTCCTCGTCCGGCTCTGATCCGGGGCCCAACAGCTGACTGTCCCGGATCTCTCCGGGCTCCTCTCCGTCCGACGTCTGCTCCGGTCCCGCATACTCCACGTCCGACGAGTCGTGGTCGTCCTGTCGGACGAACGACTCCGCTTCCTTGATCTCCCTCTGGAGTCGAGTCGTCTCGGCCGTCTCCCTGGGGATATGGCCCTTCGACAGCCGCTCCTCCATCTGCGCCTTTCTCAGCTCCAGGTACTGGGTACGCTTGTAGTACCAGTCGACCCTGTGCAAGGCTCGGTCCAGTCGGCGCTCCGACTGCGCGGCCATCTCCTCGGCGGTGTCCTTCGCCGTCGACACCGTCCTGAGCTCGTTCTCCAGCTCCGTCGTCTTCTGGCGGCGTGCGCGCTGGTGGTTCTTCAGCGACTCCACGCTCTCGCTCTGGCGTTGCGCTCGGCAATCACCACCAGTTTCGGGTCCGCCGGCCTCGGCTCCTCGTTCGTGTCCTCCGTCATGGCCGCGTAGGCCTTCGTCAGGTCCTCGTCGACCAAGTCGGTCCACTCTGTCAGCTCCAGTCGGCTCCTCAGCGGTCCCGGTGGGTGGTGCATCGCGTGTGCGACCAACGCCGACCGCATCATCGACACGTCGTGGACCATGTAGTTGATGAACTCCCGGTCCAGGCCCATGCTGGTCAGCTCCGTCGCGCACTTGGAACCCATGACCAAGAACATGGAACCGCGCAGGTCCCAGCCCGTGCCATAGCCCTTGTGCAGGTGGAGTCGGTAGCCTCGCACGCTGACCTCCACCTTCCGCGCCATGTGCTCCGAGTTGCGCGTCACGTCAGAGGCGATCGCGGCCAGCGCCCTCTGCTGCAACTGCCGGTAGCACTTGTACGAGAAGCTGCCTCGGTACAGCTGGTCCGAAATCGGGTCCGAGCGGCCCACGGTCTGGTACGCCATCAGACCGATCGTGCATTTCGCCGCGATCTGCACCAGCGGGTCGGCCTGCCGCTGCTTGACGTCCTTCTTGTACCGGTCCGTCTCCATCTCTCGTTGCGGCATCCGATTCCACTGTTGGATGTCCGTCTCGGTCGGCACCAACACGCGTCCCTTCAGATCCGCCGCGTTCTGCGGGTGGCGCAGCAACGTGTCGAAGGAGTTCGACAGCGCCATCACGTCCGAGCTCGCCGAGAAGCCGACCACCAGGTCGTTCGAGATTTGCTCGAACAGCTTCTCGATCGGCTCCTTGCCCAAGACCGCCAACGCTCGGAAGTCGACAATGAACGTCGGTCCGGTCATCCTGGCCAGCTGCATGTGGGTCACGAACGGCCCTCTCGCGTCCGTCCTCCTGGGCACGTAGCCCAACAGCCTCTGCTGGGCTAAGGTCCACTCCAGGAACGGCTTCGGCCCACTGCAGTGCTCGAAGTCCACGAACAGCATCCTCGGCTTGGCCTCGTCCTCCGGCTGGGCCTCGAGGTAGTGCTTGCACAGCGCCAGCTCCGGCCCGGTGGCCACCATCACCGTCAGTCTCTGGTGCTGACCCGCCATGTCCGTTGTCGCTCCCGACAAGAACATCGTCAGCGTCTCCGCTGTCGTCGTGTTCGACCTCCGGTGGTACTCGTCCCAGTCGGTGAGGGCCCACTTGTCGTGGGTGGCGTTTCTCAGCCAGCGCCTCATCGCGCTCTCGTTCGCCACGACAAAGTCCCTCGTCGAGATCAGCTCCGTCGGCAAGTCCGGCCAGAACCTCGGCGCCACGCCGTTCACAAAGGCGTTGTAGAAAGCGCCCTTCATGTGACGCCAGTGGATCCGGTCGCTCGGGCTCAATCTGTCGAAGTCGACCTTGAGCCCGCGGTTCTCCCAGAGGAGAAACGGCTCCTCCAAGAAGTACTCCGGGAGTGGCGTCGTCAGGTCGTTTGCCACCATCCTTGAGTCGAACGTCCACCGGTACTCGGTCCGTCTGGTCGGGTCAGGGCCCTTGGCCAGCTCTGCCTCGACCTCCTCGCCAGACAGCTTCACCACCATCGGCTCGCCGCTCCACGACTGCGGGTCGTTGCCGTGCAGCTCCTGGCTCAAACAGCGTCCTCCGTCGCTGGACCAGATAGAGATCTGGGTCAGCTGCTTCCGGCTCGCCAGCACCGCGCGCACATAAGCCGTCTCGAGCACCTGCTCGTACAGCCGCTTGTGTGCCGTCTCCAGCGCGTGTGCCTTGTCCTGGTACTGCTCCAGCAGCTTGTCGATCCACTTCCTCGAGTCCGGCGACAACGTGCCCAATGTCTGCAGGGACACGCCCTGGTACATGGGCGACTCCGTGCTGATCTGCTCCGGTTCGAGCCTGTCGTCCTCTGGGTAGAGGGCCCAGGTCATCGCGTTCTTGTAGCGTCGCTTCGCCATGCGACTGATCGTGCGCATGTTGCGACGCAGGTTGTCCATCAGCTGACGTGCCAGAGCACCGTGGTTCGTGGCCACGTCAGCCGCCGTCAGCTCCTCGCCCATGTCGTCCGAGATCTCCAGCATGGACGTCACCAAGTGGAAGAGGTGGTCGGCGCTAAGCACCTTCCCCTCGAGCCACTTCTCCATGCGCCTCTCGATGAAGGAGGCCTCCGCTAGCGTCGGCGTCGCTGACTGCAGAGCCACGAGCAGGTCGCGCTCGAAGAACTCTGTCGCGAACAGCATCCTGTAGTAGCGGATGCCCAGCTCCACGTGTCGCTGGTCCACGGCCTTCTCCTGTACGAGCGTCCGGAGCTCATTCTCGAGCTCGGCCTGACCGGCCTCGTACACCGTCAGCCACGTGTCGTAGCCCCAACGGTGGTCGTCCTGCGCCGTGTTCAGGTGCCTCGGGAATCGCAGCCGCGTGAACGCGCGTCGCGCTGCCTCCTGCGCCAAGAAGTCCTGGACCGTCGTGCCCGTCACGCCTCCCAGCGCACCAGGGTCATAGACACCTGAGATCAGCGCTTCTCGCGGCTCCTGTGGCAATCGCGCCACTGACAGCAGGCTTCCCGTGCCTTCTTCTCCCAGCTGGATCTCGGCTCCCGGCGGCACACTGTGCTTCGTCACTCGGCCGAGCTCGTCGCGAGTGAGATGCACCCACGCGCCCTTCTTGGAGCCGAACACGGCCATCCAATCGGTGTAGCGATGGGCTCGTGCCTCTCCAACGTCGACGTCGGGGACCAGCCAGTAGCAGGCTCTTCCCCCTCCGGATTTCGGCTGGACCGTGTTGTCGTTGCGGACCGAGTACTCCGCCTGCACGGCGATCAAGTCGCCCAGGTGCCCTCGAAGGTACAGCCAGGTGCGCTGTTCCTTCGGCGGAGTTCGGTGTGCCTCGGCCACTCCTTCGGCGTAGCGCTGGTACTGCTCGACCTTCTGGTCGACGTCCAGCTTGGCGAACTCCTCTCGGTACTGGGCGATTCGCGCCCTCTGCTCCTCCCAGGACTTGTGCTGGCGCTCGGTGAGCAGTCCCAGCGGCTCGCTGGCCTCTCGGCCCAGCAAGTCCAAGCCCGTCGTCAGCGTCGACTCTCCGTCCTCTCGGTGCTTGATCGCCTTCAGCAGCAACTGCGTCGTCGTCGACGGCTGCTCCAAGTCCGGCACGCGAGAGCGCAACCACGCGCGCAGCGTGGCTGCCGCGTCGCCTCTCCTTCTGCCTCCGGCTGGGTCTCCGAGGACCACTTCGTCCATGGCCGAGTCTCTCTGCCCGTTCGGCAGCCGGCCATACTGGTACTCGTCCTCGCTGATGACGCTCGTGAACAGCACCGCCATGTACTCTGGCGTCACGAGCTGTTCTGCCGTCGCCTCCCTGAGTGCCGGATCCTCTCGCAAAATCGGGCCGTGCCTCAGCAGATCGGCCAAAACTGTGACCCATCCGGGGCCCAGTTGTCCTCCACCTTCGTTCTCGAGACGAACGAGGATGTCCTGCGCCGCAGAGACCGGCACCGTCCTCAGGCCGTCCCTGTACGCCATCGCCGCTCCGACCATCGCCGGCAAGTGCTTGTCGAAAGGCAAGTGGGTCTCGTCGCCGAGATACCCAAGCGCCCTGTCCATGGCCGCTTCGCCTCCTTCGGCGGCCTGCGCCTGTTGTCGCTCGGCGTCTCCTCGATCGGCCTCCCAATGCGCTTTGAAAAGCGCGTGATAGTCGAACGCGCCCCAGGCCGGCGCGTCTGCCTCCTCGACCATCACCTGCTCCGTGCCCGTGTCCGAGGCCTCGATCTGGTGCAGCGGCGGCACTCCGCGCCGTCGCGGCTGTTGGCGCTGCACCGACCTCACGAGCGACAGCAGCTCCCTCTTCGTCGTCCGGTTCATGAGGTTAACGGGCATCCTCTTCGAAGAGCCCGCTGCCTCCGCCTCCATGGACAGCTGCTTCGCCAAGAACTGCCGGTCCTGTGCGTTGACACGCTCGCCCACGGCACGCCGGCGCTTGAAAGCCGGCTCTTGCGGCTCCGTGCCAGAGATGCGGGCCATGCCCATCGGTGCCGCGAACGATTCGGCGCCAGCCAGGTCTGGCTGCGCCAGCG
This sequence comes from Paralinhomoeus sp. GSCO2_6, assembly GCA_030248085.1. Taxonomy (NCBI): domain Eukaryota; kingdom Metazoa; phylum Nematoda; class Chromadorea; order Monhysterida; family Linhomoeidae; genus Paralinhomoeus; species Paralinhomoeus sp. GSCO2_6. The sequence continues at coordinate 4,569 of JASAMY010001566.1, read as the reverse complement.
CGTGCTTTCCCAAGCCGCCTCGGCCTCGCACGAAACTGCGCGCCCTCACGAAGGGCTTGCCTCGGAGGGGGTTGAAAGGCGGCGGGGCCGCGAATCGTCCCCTGTAGATCCGGCCGACGCCTCTTCCTCTGGGTCCAAACGGTCGGTGGGCTCCATGAGCCGTCATCGCGCCTCTCGGCGGCGCCGTCGGCGTCGGCGCTCTCGCCGTCGTCGAGCCTCTCGACGAGGCTGACGCTGCGCGAGCCGCTCCCTCTCGTCGGCTTCCTCGGCTTCCTCGGCTCTCGCTGCGTCGGCCGCCAGTGCGACCACTCGACGCAGAGCGGGAACGTCTCCCGCTTTCTCGACTCTCTCGGCGCCGTCGTTGCTCGCTCTCTCGGTGGCGCTGTTCGCTCACGTAGCGGGCCACCTTCTGCTTGTCCGTTGGTGGAAGAGGTGGGGCACCTGCCTTCTGCATCTGCTCCGTCACCTTCTTCTTCACCTCGTCCAGCTCCGCCTTCTGCCTCTCGATGCAGGCCTGGAGGGTCTGCTCCGCCTCCTTCTGGGCCTTCCTCTGAGCCTCAGCGGTAAAGCGCTCGTCCGCGCGTCGGCGGTCGCGCATGCGCTGGCTCGAGCCCGCCTTGTCGTCATCGCTGCTGCTATGTCGGCGCCGCTCTTCCTTCCTCGCCGACTCCTTTCTCTTCGTCGACACGCTACGGCTGTGTCGACGAGCCTCGCTCGCCGACCTCGCCGGCGTCTTCTGTCCGCCCTCCGTCTGGTCCATCGGCTCGTCAGTCCTGGCCTGCCTAGCAGTGCTAGCGGCTTTGTCAGCCTTCCTAGCGCTGCTAGCGGCTTTGTCGCCCGGCACGCCTGAAGAGGCTGCCCCCGGTGCTCCGGCGTCCGTCTTCTGCTGCGCGGTGCGCTGGCCTCGGCCGCGCACCGGCTTGCCGCTCTGCGGCTTCTCCGTCCTCGACTTCCGGTCCATCTCGACGTCGCCTCTCTCCGCGACCGCGACCTCGTCGCTCAGCGCAAAACGAGCGCAAAAAGCGCTAGCGCTGTTCGCAGCAGTGGAGCTGCCACTGCTCTCGCACCGCTCCTCAGCTCCGCCTTCGTCGGCTTCGTCGCGACGCCCGTGGGGCCCTCCGCGCTCGCCAACAGAGCTTCGCTCGGCCCAACGGCTGTCGAAAAACGGCTTGAACGGCTCGGTCGAGCTCTTCACTTCCTCGTCGCCTAGAAGAGCGCACAGTTGAGCCGTTGACCACAGAATGGACGCGCCCGCGCCAGCAGATGTGGATGGGGCGGTGATGTGCGCAGAAGCCAAGTACGCGTCGGCAGTGCTCGCTTGCGACCTAACGGTGCGCGCGGCAGCGTACGTATGGGCTGGCACACTCGGTGACTGCTGTCGACTGGTGGACAGCGGCTTCGCCTCCCCGGCCGCTCCTTGCCTCAAGGGCAAGGGAAGCAAACGCAACCGCTCCACGTGCACGTGATACGCCGGTTCGTCGTCCTGATGCTGAGGACGGATGAGGGCTCGTCCCTCTGGCGACAGGTCCAAGACCTCGTACGGTCCTCTGTACGCGAGCGCCAGCTTCGTGTGCTCGCCCGGTTGTCGGCACATGACTGCGTCGCCAATGTGCAACCGCTCCTTCTTGTCGGCGTGCTTGTCGTGCGTCCTCTTCTGCTCCTTCTGCGCGTCGACGAGATTGCGCTTCGCCGTCTTCCAGATGAGCGCAATCTCGTGCGGCAATCGGTCGATCCAGTGTGGCATGTGCGCCACGAAAGGAGACACCGCTCTGCTGATTGCCTGCCTTGACGGCGTGTGCGGCGGCCGTCCAAACATGACCTCGTACGGGTTCATCGACATCGACGCGTGCGGCATCGCGTTGTAGCAGTGTACAACGAGCCCGAGGATGTCGTACCAATCCTCTCCAGTCTCCTGCGCCATCTTGGCCAGCATGCCAAGCAACGTCCGGTGGCTGTTCTCGACCAACCCATCCGTCTGTGGGTGGTAAGCCGACGTGAACTTGGTGGAGACGCTCATGAGCTCGCACAAGCGCTTCACCAAGTGGGACGTGAATTGCACGCCTCGGTCCGACAAGATCTCCTCCGGAACGCCGGCGTTGCCGAAGAACGTGAGCAACGCCGCGGCTGTCTCGCCTGCCGTCTCCTTTCGCAACGGAATCACCCACAGGTACCGTGACAGGTAGTCCTTCAAGGACAAGACTGCCTTGTAGCCGTAAATCGACGGCGGGGTGATCTTCAGGATGTCCATCCCGACTCTCTGCATCGGCCGCTCCGGTGGCGCTATCGGCGCCAGTGGTGAGTGCACAGCCACCGTAGGCGGCTCCCACTGTGCACAAGTCGCGCAAGACTTGCACCACTTCATCACTTGCGTCGGCATGCCCGGCCAGTAGAACTCGCGCTGAAGCCGGTAGTAGTAGGGGGGGGGGGGGACCGGGGGACCCGGACAACCAGCTTAGCGTCAACGAAAATTGTCCTGGCCCCCCGGTCCTCCCCCCACGGAGGTTTGGAGCGTGTGGCGTTGCGTTATTGTTGTGGTGCGCGCGCGCGCGCCAGCGCCGCTCGTCGTCGCGGCGCGTTCGTCGGCCGACGCCTAGCTGCCGCGCTCGTCGCGCGGCCGCCGCGCGATCGCTCGTCAGTGGGCGCGCGCGCGCGCGCGCGCGCGCCGTCGGCGGGGCGTCCGGATAGAGGCCGGCGGCGGGGCCGCTAGCCACCGTTTTCCGTACTTCGCGTCTTCGGCGGGGGGAGCCCCCCCCCCCCCCCGCCAGTCGCGCCGCGAGCAGCGGCCGGCGCGCCGAAGAGTGCGTCGTAGCGCGCCCGCCCCCGACCCCGCCCCATTTATTGACGGGCGACACGCGCGAGCACACGCACAATGCGCACACGCGTCCGACATTGGCTCGCCGCTATCGATGCGTGATTCGGTGCGACTCGTCGGCGGGCGCCCACACAGGCCCAGTCGGCGGTCGGCAGCAGCAGCAGCAGTCCTTCTCGAGAGCGAGCCTCGGCAGCGGGACGCGACGCCGCTCGCGCCGGCGGTGCGGTGTTCATCGTCGAGCGCCTGTACGAATAGCGCCGGCGGCGGCGGTGGAAGGGCGAATTTCCAAAAACACACATTTGGTCAGTTGGCCGAGCTTGCGGTGGTGGTGGTGGTGGCGGTGGTGCAGCCCAGGAGGAGGTCCGTCCGTTGTGTAGCACAATGGTGAACGACAACGCCAACGGCCAGCAGCAGGCTTTTGCTCGAAACAGGCGCGAATGCAGCAGCAGTGCAGTGGCTTGGCGGAAGACGCTCGGTTGGCTGGCGCGTATATTACCAGGAACGGGTCGAATGTCGAAATGTAGCGTCGCCGAGTCGGGCGCGCGCGCTCGCCGCTGTTGTGTTTATCGCCGCTCGCGGTTGTTTATCGTCGTCGCCCCCACTACAGGCTACAGCTTCGTCGCGACGTGGTCGTTTGCCGTCGTCGTCGTCGTCGTCCACACACGGGCGCTGGGAGTGATTTTTGGCTCGGTTTTCGCCTGCGCAAGGGAAGCCGCGCGCGCGCGCGCTCATTGCGCAACGCAGCGTTGGTTCGGCACACTGCAGCAGCAGCCGCAAACGAAACAGGGGGGCGCAGCAAGGCGGTGGTCCGCGCCAACCAAGCGCGCTTACGAGTGCGTCCAATCAGATGTAGCAAATAACGCGACATGCGAGCAGTGTGCGACCAATCGTTTGTTTATGCATTTGTATGCGATACACCAGGTATCCAGAATCCACTTGTATTGGCTGTACCGAACGTGGTGCTAGCACGGACGCTGATTGCATTTCCAAAACGTGCATATCGCAATCTTGGGTTTCGCGTTGGCTTAACTTCCAGTTGGCTCTAGACTTCGTCGTCCTCATCCTCATCATGTCCGAATAGTATTTTATTCAACCTTTTCTGGTTGCTGCGCAGGAGACAGGCCAACAAACGACTCCGTTTCTCCCACGCCTAAAGCTCGTATTTAATCAAGACAACCAAACAGTTTCAGTGTGTAGGCTTACCTTCTCCCTTGCCTCGTCCTCCTCAAGCCATTCTCCAAAGGGATTCGATTGTTTGCTTTAATGCTCTGTAGAAATCGGTTTGCTCAAAATTCTTCCAAGTAGCACGTGCATCCTCAACCTCAAACGGGACTGAGATGAATCAACATTACGCCAGCAGACACGTGCGTCGCACCTTTTCCTTGAACTGTTCGAAGAGGTCGTCGTACTTACCGTCTTGTAGCATATCTGCTACGCTCGTCAACAAAGCTCCTTATGAACGAAGTCCTCCAGCATGCTTGCGATCCTTCATAATTCATCATTTGCATCTGAGTCACATTCCTCCTCCTCTTGGTGGTGAATGTTCTCCAATATGACGATTCAGGGTGTATTTTGACACATATTCTTTGTTGGAAAGTTTGCAGAAAGGCATGTTATATTCTTTATGAAGAAGTGATTGCAACACACATGAAAGAACATGAGAGGTGCCTTCTTGTGCGTTGATTTTATATGGCGAATCATGATGAACTAGTGTTTGCATTTAAAAATTTCTCCAAAAATATTTGGGTAACTGAAAA
>JASAMY010000164.1:112500-131637 GCA_030248085.1 Paralinhomoeus sp. GSCO2_6 | reverse complement strand
AAACGCGTTATGGCGCGTTCGATGCCCCAGAAGAAGGCGGTTCATTTGAGCCATAACGCGCCGAAATCCGTTCAGGCAATCAAAAGTTATAGGCGATCGAATATTCAAAAACCCGCATTGATAAGTCGTCACATATTAGGGTTGTACGCTGACTCGTACACCCTGATAAAACAGTTAAATAACACTATTTGATCCTATTTAACACCTTTTTTTAACAAAAAGTACCAGTAGTAAATCACAAAATGGTCGGCTTCCCCCCACTTTTTGCTCTGGAGACTCGCCGCCAACAAAAGTGCCATTCCCCCCCACCCCAACTCTTTCAGACCTGGTTACAGGTATGCTTTCGTGGGTGTGGCAGCACCAGGCAGTGCACGGGGCTGTCTTGTTTGTCTCTTGGCGTTCGTGCGAGTTTGAGCTACATGTTTGCGTTGGCAGATGTGTCTGTCATACTTAGGTTCAAGCTGGGGCGGGGGGGGGGGGGGGGTAGGTGTAGGTTGAGTCTGAGCCCTGTGTGGGTGGGCGGGGGGTGTAGAGGATCGAGAAGGGATTTAGAACAGAGCATCCGGGATTTTTGTGGGGGTTCAAAATGGAGAATTTTTGCACCAACATAGCTTGTAAATAAGTGATTAAGGAAAAATTTGCAGGCGGCTGCAAAAAAGGTGAATATGTGATGCTCTTTTGTTGGAGCCCAGTTTGAAAAAGAGGGGTATCAATTAAGGCATGCCTCATTTATGTATAGCCACTTATGCTTTGCAGCTGATCAACTTCAGTTTGAACAAACTGTGTATAAAAACTGAACCAAACGCAGCAACACGTCACATATTCGGCATTTTTTTGTGTTTGTGTGCATAGAAAGGAGCAGTGGCAATCATAGGACCTATAACTGGACTGGAACACCCTGCATTCACATATGCCGCATGACTAAATGCCACGTGGTTGCAAGACCGGCAGGAAGGACCGCAGGGTCTTGCACATGGACCACTATGCAGACGTACGCACGCACGCACGCACGCAAGCACGCACGAACACACGCACGCACGCACGCACGTACGCACGCAAACACGTTGTATAGGAGCAGTGCGTTATTGGGTAAATGCCAAAAAGGAAATGACGAATGGAGCCAGTACCATATGTATACCTACACATCACTAACTGAACTGTAGTGGCAATCCACATCTCACAAATGTTAGCAAGGTGCCAATTATTTATGTAGGAACTTTGGCTGTGCCAGGTCGATGGTAATGACCAGAGATAGATGAGATGTGAAAGGATTGCTGTTGCATTTTGGGTGAGTGAGATAGCTCACACAAAAAAAAATGCCGAATATGTGACGTGTTGCTGCGTTTGGTTCGGTTTTTATACACAGTTTGTTCAAACTGAAGTTGATCAGCTGCAAAGCATAAGTGGCTATACATAAATGAGGCATGCCATAATTGATACCCCTCTTTTTCAAACTGGGCTCCAACAAAAGAGCGTCACATATTCACCTTTTTTTTTTGCAGCCACCTGCAAATTTTTCCTTAATACAGTGTTTTTTCGTAAGACAAACATCGATGCGTAAAACCTATACAGGCATCCGCATGCACGCACGCACGCACGCAGGCACGCACGCACACATGCACGCACGTACGCACGCACGCATGCACGACATATGTACCATGTATGACATATGTAGCATGCTTGGTAGAATCCCCCTGAGTGCAGTAGGAGACACTCATTTTATAGAATGTGAGCATGTGGTTTGAAAATAGGTACGCATGTATTTTTCATTGACCAAAGTTGTGCACAACTAATTGTCATGCAAATGATACAAAGCAGGATGACCTATCAGCAAATGGCACAGCATGCAGAGAAACTACAAACAGAAGCCACTGCGGATAATTGTGTGTGTGCGTGCGTGCGTGCGTGCGTGTGCAGTTGTGCTATATTGCTGCATCGTAGCATAGTGATGTAAAGAATCAAAATGATCGCTATAACTAGGCGGTCAACTTTTGTGTTTTAGCCGAAGTGATGCGACGTACTCACATCGAGTTTTTTGTGAAGCAGCCGATTTGATGGTGTGCGTGCGTGCGTGCACATCTGCAGTGCCATATTGGTTCGTCGGAGCATAGCAGTGTAAAGAATCAAAATAATCTACACGTGCAGGCGGTCAACTTCCGTGTTTTAGCCAAAGTGATCCGACCTACCCATATCAATATTTATCGATTATTCCGGATGTGAAAATATTTTGGTGCGTCGGATCATGTTGACTTCAAAGAATGAAATGTTCGCCATCGAAGGGCAATCAACTTTATTATTGACGTTAATGCCCTCCGACGTAACCACACCAAAATATCGCCATTTTTCGTTTTCGGTATAATGGGGAGAGGCATTTTGGTGCGTTCAATTTGGTCCAATTGTCAAAAGGGGTCTATTCCAGGTCATGCCGAACAACTTTTCCTTTATAGCAAAGCTCTGTGATAAGCCGTTAGCGCGCCTATTAAACAAACTTTTTGGCCGATATTTTTAATTGCTAATAACTCATTATCGGTGATGAAGTTTTAGGTTCAGTGACTTGGCATAGACTTCCCATAAGAAACTGTTCAAGGAAATCAAAAAAAAAATGGGGGTTAATTGGGCACTTTTCCGAGATTTACTCTTGGTGGAAACCACCCCAAAAAAACGACTATGTCCGAAAAAACGCATAAAATCGACGATATCTCGAGTTTGGTAGGACGCAGAGACGATTCCTTTGGTACGCAAAATTGCCATCATGGGTCGCTTACACATGCCAAGTTTCATTCCAATTGCCCCTGGCACTAGCGAGTGGCGCTCCAAAAACTGGGAGGAGAACACGAAAAAAAAAAAGACACTTTTCGGAAACATTTTTGGGCGTACCCCCTTAACGCGCAGCAATACAGCAACGCGCTGTGGCACGTACGGTCCCCCGATGAGTGCGCTTCTTTTGACCCATAACGCGCCGAAATCGGTTCAGCCAATCAAAAGTTATGGGCAATCAAAAATCCGAATTCTCGCGCGCGCAAGTCGTCACATATTAGGGTTGTACACTGACGCGTACACCCTGATTTTTGGTACGCAAAAGGGTAAGGTCTGGTCAAAAAGGTCTGAATAAAGTAGCAGCACCTACTTGTAGGTGTTTTTGTGTACAAATATGCAGGTACGAAGGCAAAAATAAGCAACTTCACCTATTTGTTTCAATATAGAGCTTAGGTGGGCACAGTCCCAAGAACAGCCCATGCAGTACTGATGTTGCTGCAAAATCCCCCCTACCCACCATCTTCCACAATTTTACCTTTTTCCAAAAACACCTTTGGGCTCCCACTAAAAGCGGGTCGACTATGGCAAGTTGGGGGGGGGGGGGTCATAGGTGTTGATTGGTCCAAAAGTCAGGGGGGGTGGCTGCTGGTTTGGGGGGGGGGTCTAGAGCCATCCCACGTAAAATGTCCGGAATCGGAGGGGTTGACGAAGTGGAAGATTTCGCACCAAAATAACGCGTAAATCGGTGCTTCTTGGTCCAAAATGTATCAAAACAACGCCTAAATAGCACTTTTTAAGGGCTTTTGGGTCACACTACACTGAAAAAGGACACAAAAACACGCATATTTCCACAAGTTTTTCAATAATGGGAGAGCGGGTTTCCCGCAACTTATCCAGGATGGCGCTGGCTGTGGGGGGGGGGGGGGGGTCGCTCCCGCAAAAAAGCGGGACGGCCTTGGCCAGGGGGGGTGTGAACCCCTCCAAGACCCCCCCCCCCCCTAAGCCCACGACTGGGGGGAGGTGGTCATTGTTACGGATGTGTACCTCTCTCCCCTACACAGTTGCTCCTTTGGCTGTGTCTGTCGTTGTCTTTAGTGGTCTGGTGGCACATTATGAGTACGGAACGTGTCTGTTGTGGGCCCGTTGTACGCGATGGCGTCAGCGCGCTGTGTGTCGCGTCTCTCTCTCTCTCTCTCTCTCTCTCTCTCTCTCTCTCTCTCTCTCTCTCTCTCTCTCTCTCTCTCTCTCTCTCTCTCTCTCTCTCTCTCTCTCTCTCTCTCTCTCTCTCTCTCTCTCTCTCTCTCTCTCTCTCTCTCTCTCTCTCTCTCTCTCTTTTTTTTTTTTTTTTTTTTTTTTTTTTTTTTTTTTTTTTTCTCTCTCTCTCCTCTCTCTCTATCTTTGGTTGGATTGTTTTCAGGCGGAGCACCGGCGGGAGCGTGAAGGCGAAGCGTCCTTCGTCTTCCCCTACGACCTCGGCTGGAGGCGCAATCTCCAGTTCGTCTACCCCAAACTGCCGTGTCTGGGGCCCCCGCCCCTTCACGACTACTCGGACTCGAACAGCGGCTATGAATTCCCCGTGCGCGACGGCTGCGATCAGTTCACGCTGACAAGGTTGGTTGTGTGATTCGTGTAACTGGGTCAGAGCCGTACCTGTAACCGGGAATTGGACCTGGGGGTGGGGGGGGGGTGAAAAACTGGAGGGGGGAGGGGGTCTGGGAATTAAAAATAGGCAATTTTTGGTTGATTTTTAGTCAAAAATACACTAAAAACCTGAAAATAGGTACTTTTAGTCAAAATACACTGAAAATAACGCAATATATTTACTTTTGGGTCGCTTTTTGCTAAAAAAAGACATGTTTTGACTTATACTGGACTTTTTGGTGAAAATTGGCTCAAAATAGTGTTATTTAGCTGTTTTATGGTCATATAACACTGAAAGGGATTGTAAAACACCAACGGTTGGAAAAACCCCAAAAGGGGTGTGGTGTTGGATGGAAAAATAGTGAGGTGGTAACCCCCCCCCCCTCCCCCAGTTACAGGCATGGGTGGTGTCCGCATACGCATCGTTATGCAAGCCAGTTAGTGGAGTTCTATATTTGTATGTATGCGCAGATCGCCTTCGTGACACGAGGAGAAAGATCAGTTGTTGTGAACATACCTCTAACCGGGAATTGGACCTGCAGGGGGGGGGGGGGTGGTGAAAACTGGAGAAGGGTGTCTGGAGAGCAAATTGGCACTTTTGGTCGACTTTTAGTCAAATACTGTAAAACCATAAAATGGGTACTGTTTAGTCAAACTAACCCTAAAAACCCAATATAGGTACTTTTTGGTCGATTTTTCCTCAAACAAATACACTACAAAACACATTGCAAATAACAGTACAAATTTCTGGGGGTGGGGTTTCGCACAAAACTGGAGTCATAGGTGCTGATTGGTCCAAAAGCCAGTGGGTGGCTGGGGGTTTCGAGGGGGGTCTAGAGCCATCCCGTGTAAAATGTCGGGGATTGGAAATTTTGGAGGGAGGTTTGTCGAAGTGGAAGATTTCGCACCAAAATTGCGCGTAAATCGGTGCTTTTTGGTCCAATATGTGCCAAAAGAACGCCTAACTAGCACTTCTTAAGCGTTTTTGGGTCACGCTACACTGAAAAAGAAACAAAAACACGCGTCTTTACCCATTATTTTTAATATTGAGAGAGGGTTTCCCGCAAGTAAGTTACACAGGATGGCGATGGCCAGGGGGTCCTCTCTCCCACAAAAAAGCGGGACGGCTATAGCCAGGGGGAGGGTGAACCCCCGTCACCCCCCCCCCTGAGCCCACCTATGCCTGGAGTGAGGGGGGGTCAAACCCAGCACCTGGTGGAGGGAACCCCTCTCCCTATCCCCCCCCAGTTCCAGGTATGGTTGTGCAGAGTGGGGCTGTGCGCTGTACTGGCAGGGAGCAGAAGAAGCAGAAGGCGTTGAAGCGGCGCCTGGCGCGCGTCTTCGTCGTCGTCGAGCCGTTCGACGGCTCCTTCTGCTGGCTGCGACACGGACCGCTCGTCTGCCTCTGCCGGCCGTGCGGCGAGGGCGAGCCCCCGCTCGCCGCCCCCACGCCCGGCCTTCGCGTCGTCGCCACCCGCTACTCCAGCCGGCCGCGCTTGACAACCCCACGCCACCTCTGCACGCCCTAATGTTTGTTTGTTTGTTTGTTTCCCGGCAAGGTGGCAAGGTACTTAGTGGTAGAGACTGGGGCTCATGATCGCAAGGTCCTGGAATTCTCGAGGGACCCACTATTGAGAACTGTCCCTTTCAGTGGATTTTTCTCTGGTCATCCTTGCCGTAGAACATATGTGGCGTTCTTCTTCTGTGTCTGTGGCGGCCCTCGTGGCCACTATGCATGCCTCAGACCGAATGACGTCATTTGTGTGCTGGGACATGGTCGGAGCCGTCTGGACAGCAGGTTGGTCTTCTCTGGGAGCTGTATGTATGTCCTGGGCGTCCCTTGAGCTGCCGGCCAGCGGAACCAACCCGGAACCAACCCGGCGGCAGTGACAATTCCGGCCCGTTAGGGGAGTCAGCCCCCCAGTATCGGGCTGGCTGGGTCTCATCTCTCACTAGCAGGGGTTTGTGACCAGAGAGAGGCCCCCGCGATCATAGCAGCGGCCCACACACAAACAAACAAACAAACGCCCTAATGTCGGCCGGCTCGTTCGTCGCCGCAATCAATAATTATTCAGTCGCCCGGCTCGGCCGCCCTATGTGTTGGTCGTCGGGGCCCTGTTAGTCCGAAGCTGAGGGGGGGGGGGGGGGCGTAGTACCTGTGCTGGGTTTGTGTAGCACCTTGGTAGGCGCATATGGACGAGTCGTCGGACGAGAGCGTAGTAGGGATCAGAGCTGGGCGCGTTCATGTTGCTGTGGGGGGGGGGGGTCCAACACTCTCACACCAGTAGCCTGGTTGGACCCCCAACACCCCGGAGCTGAACTCTGAAGTAGACATTTTAGCGTACACATGATAATCACTGACACAAAAATGTGTTGTTTTTTTTGCGAAATTGTCTTAGTTACTCATGTTCCCTCCAGTACTGTCCTCCCTTCCCTACCAGATGTTCTCCTCCCCTCATACCCAAACCTGTAGCAGGCGTTCGGGGAAGATGCCCCCCACCGGTGTCTTGCTTCAAACGGCGGAGCTTGAAGGCTGTCCCTATCTGTCGGTTGTTGTCAACGCGGCCCCCCGCAGCTGGCTCTACGCCGAGGCGCTGGACGAGGCCGAGACGCCCGAAATCGACGAGTCAGCGCCCGCGTGGCTAGTACCGTTCAAGTTGGCGCCCAAGCGACGCGGCTGGCTGCCCCAGAAGTGCGTCGTCGCCCTCGAGCGACGTCGCTGCGACGACGACGACGACGACGACGGTCCAAACCCGCCGGAATCGACGGATGGCAGCCCAACGAAGAAGACTCAGTGAAAAGGAAATTTGTGGGAGAAAACGACGAATTAGGGACGTGTGCGCGCCTCCGTATATACAAACATTTTTTTAATGTCGCCTTATGCAAGCAACCCTTCGCCTTTGAGTCTGTGTTGCACCACTAGGCGATTCTCACCTGGATCACCTCGACTGCTACTCGTTATGCACAATCATTAGCGAATCCATGTGGGTGGAGGTTGGGCACTTGGGGACAGATTGCCTGTTTGGGTTGCCACGCCAACAGGACCCGATTACGTACAACTGTATGAAATTTGACTCAGTTGAGTTGAGTCTGCGTTGCATTTGCGGTTTAGTTGAATTTGAACCAAACGTCAACAGGTTGTAATCGGGCCCAGGTTTAGGTCAACAGTGATGGCCCGGGGGGGGGGGGGGTAGTGGAGCGCGTTCTCCTGCGGACAGTGGGGGTGGGGGTCCTCAGTCTTCCCTTACACCCCCTGAGCCCGCCAGTAACCCTCCTCCCCACCTCGATCCTGGATCCGCTTTTTCCATAACCTTTCTTCCCGTGCTCCTCCGTCCCTCCACCCCATCACTTCGTCTCTTGGTTTGGTTGTGCACAGTGGTTCGAAGTGTGCTGTTAGTTGTGTCTGTGCAGTGAACGCCCGCCGTTCTACCGATCGCTTGCTGTGAAGTGCCCTGTTTTATGCACAGCCAGTGCAACGAGTGGTCCTTCCGTTCCCTTGCGTTCACTGGCGGATCCAGGGGTGGGGGAAAGGGGGAATTCCCCCTCCCGAAATCGGAAATCTAGGGGGGAAAAGGGGGAAGGGATAGGTGGTGGGAGAAGAAACGCGCCTAGTGGGCCTAGTTTTCAGCATAAAATTGCTCGTACGTGGTCGAAAACAGCAAAATTTTCGCCTGCGGCGCCGTTTATATTCGTTAATCGTCGAAAATGGACCGATTAGGTGTCCAAACCACTGCCAAAATTGCCCAACATCCAAAAAAGTTCAACAGGGTCCTCCCTTCTGCAATATTCCTCCCCCCTCCGAAATTTTTTTCTGGATCCGCCAGTGCTTGCGTTGCGCGCAGAAACGACGTTAAGACAACGCGCCTATCGGCTACTGTGCTGCAGCGCACCCTTTGTTGTACACAACGTTGCATGCGTCCAAGCGGAGCCAAGAAAGCGGCCTCGCGCAATGACACTCGTGCGTCCGTGCCGCGGTAGTAGTATTGTCCGCTGAAGACGCGCAACGGAACTGCCGCACTACCTCTCTCTCTCTCTCTCTGTCGAGCGCGCGCGCGCGCGCTTTCCCGTTTCGGCTGCGTTACGTCTTGATGCAGCCGGCGGAAACGCGGGCGGCGCCGGCGAAGCGTGCGCCGACGCCGCGCCGCCGCCGCCGCCGACGGCTGCTGTCGCTGCGGCGCCGCGTCAGTCGACCTCGACGACGCCAGAGAGACGCCCGCGCGCCGCTACTGACGACGACGACGTCTTCTGATTGAGCTGTTTCGCGAAGAGGAAAAACCATGAGAATCCGATTAGCGTCGGCGCTGTTGTTCCTCGGGTTCGCGGCCGCCGGTGAGAGCAACGACTTTTGATCTCGTTCTGCTGCTGTGGGTGGAGTGTGCATTCTCTTCGATCGTTCAGCTCGTGCCTGCTTCTTTGGCACTGGCGTCGTCCAACCTTTTGGAACCGACGACGGCGGTGATGGTGGTGACCCTTTCGGCGGTGATGGGGGTGAAAGCCCGTTCTCGGGTCCTGGCGGCTCGGGCGGCTCTGGCGCTGGCGGCGACGACAAAGTGCCGGACACGGGTCAGGGCGCGGGCACGCGCCGCAGTCGTCCCGGCCACTCGCACTCGCCGCACACGCACGCGCCCGGTGGAGAGGGCGTGCAGGAGCCCGACTCCGGCGGACCAGACGCCACCGATGCTCCTCCTCCGACGACCGTCGACCCTGCAACTGCGCCGCCAACCGAACCGCTGCCGACTGAGCCTCCGTTCGACCTCGGAGAAACGCGCCTGCCTCCGCAACCCTCGTGCAGCAACATCGTGCCCTGTGCGCCACTCCTCTCTGCTGCGACGTGGTTGTGCTGGAGACGCGTGCGTGTTTGTCCTGTTCAGTGATTCTGGGCGACCGCGTCGTGCTGAACCCCTATTCGGCGAGCTGTGAGTGTCCTTTTTTGCGGTTTCCTTGGACAGTCTCGTGGGACGTGCGCTCGCCCGTGGAGACTACAACGAGCTGAACGGCGGCCCCGTGGTCGTGGAGGGCGAGCTGGACTGCGACGTCGACAACCCCTGCTGCTGGAACAACGCCGCGCCGCCCTACGACCGACTCGAGTTCAGCGTCGCCAGCGGCGAAGTCTTCCGCACCAATACCCAGCGAGCGTTTGGCACCGACGAGGTCCCAGGCGAGTTCGCGCGTGCGAGCGTGGCTTGCAGGGCCGTTGGAGCGAGCGCGCTTGTCGGCGTTGGTTCAGACGGCCAGTTCCTGCTCATGGCCTCGCCTTGCGGAGAGGACCCCAAGTACACGGCCCAGCTGCAGTCCTGCACCATCTCGTGCACGGACGAGCCGGTCAGGGTGTCCCTCCAGTGCGTAGGGCCCACACGGAATGCGCTGATTGTCAGGAGACGCACGGTGCAGTGGTTGCGCATTAGGTACTGGGCGACGGCCAACGTCCAGGTGGAGGTGTGCGCGCGCGAGGCCTTCTTCGACGACCCAGAGGCCAATCCGCTGCTGCACTGCGTCCAGCTGCCCAAGGAGCAGCAGCCTGGCCCCTACGTCGTCCAGCTGCCGCCGGGAGAAACTTTTGACGTGTGTGCGTCCCAAGTTCCCAACCCATCGTTCGCGAGGAGACACCCACCCCCGATGTTTGTGTAACCGGTTCAGTGTCCGAGCGGGGTGGAACGGGTCCGGGCCCAACAATTGTTTGGAGGGATACTAGTAACATTAGCGTTTGAATGCAAATTTTGTGCCAAAATAGCGATAGAAAGCTACATTTTTGGTTAAAATGGGACATAAGGAGCGTTGTTTTGGTGCAATGTGGCCAAACAGCAAGGAGGACGCCAGAATATACCTTTCTGGCGAGGATGAAGTAAGCTATAAAAACTTCTTGATGTGCCCACCCACCCGCACCCCCACCCCCACCCGCAGGCAGTTCTTCAAGAACCTCTCTTCAGGTAGTGATCGTAGCCAAGAACTTTGTTGGAACCTCTGGCGACATGGTCCTCATTGACAACTTGCGAGTCGACTACGTCTTGTGCACAGGTTGGTCGTTGGTTCGGGCATTGCTTTGTTGGATGCTGCTGACGACCCAATACAAAATTTTAAATTTTAGACGAAGGCCACGTGCCCACGGGCCCGGTGGTGCCGCCCACCGGCCCTACGGCCAATCAGGAGTGCGCGGCTATCGAGTGCGACTTTGAACTGGGCGACATGTGCGCCTATCAGGTGAGACTGGGACGTCCGAAAAGGCAATTACTCGGTCGCAGTTCTGTGTTAAATTCACGTTCATGGGAATGATTACTAGGGCTCCGGCTTCGGCTTTCTGCGCGGCTTCTACAGACGCGAGGGGCCCAAGGACCGCAACGAGTTTTCCAAGAAGACCGTCTCAGAGGTGTCGACCTGGAGACGAATGACCGGCCGCTTTCAGAACTACGTCACCGGCATCTACAAAGCGGGTCCGTTGGGCTCTCGTCCGCCCGTCCTTCCGGGGGTTGGGGACACGATGCCGCGTCCCCTTCTAGGCCAGGGCGTCGGCTACGCGGCCGTCTACCTGTCGACGGGCCAGAAGTCGTCGGTGTCGACGCGGCTGCGCTCGCCGCTGTCGGCGGACCGCGTGATCCGCTTCATGCACTACGAGGCGACGTCCGGCAACGTCGTCAAGGCCTGCTGCTCCTCCGAGCGCGACTGCCCGTTCGGCTCGGACAAGGACGTGGCCGTCGACGACCGCCAGTGGAAGACCGGCTCCGTCGCCTGTCCCGCCGGCACCACCGAGGTACGCACGGCGTCGCCGCGTGCAGACGACGGACACGCACGCACGCACCCATGCGCGCGCGCACGCTCGCGCGCACGCACGCACGCACTCTCACCGCGCACGCGCGCACGCACGGACGGACGGACGCACCCATGCACGCACGCACGCACTTTGCCTTTCGCGAACACTCAATGAACCGTCCACTCCTGCATTATCCACTGTCCCACTGCGGCCTTCATCTCGCGAGACGAACTGCTCAGCGCACGGATCTCGAAATCCAGAACTTATACAAAGCTGCCAAAAACTCAGCAACGCGTATATGTACAGGGTGGCCCAAAAAAAAATGTGCCCTTTTTGTATTTTCCGTAACTCAACCTAACCATGGCGGATTGGGATGAAATTTTGTGGGCTTATAGCCAAATACAATCTGTATACGCCCTCCAAATATTATTCCCATCCGACCACCCACGCGCATTTTATGACCATGTTCCCAAAAACACCCAATTTTCGAAGTGACAGACCACATGAAAATGGACCAAAAAAAATGTGCCCCCCTCTATCTCGGCCGATCGGGACGGATCCGCCTGAAATTTTGCAGGCTACAGGGCACCCTAAATTCTCCTCGCATGCCAAGTTTCAGCTACTTCTGTTAAGGCTTGCTGTAGTGAGCGCTACACACACACATCAAACCACCCATTTTCAAATCTTTCTAAACATGTGCTCGATTTGAGCGCCGTTCTGCGACACAACCGCCCTCAGACGAGCTCGAAAACCGTTCTTTCGGTCAAGAATCACACTGCGAATCCACCCGTCGTCAATGCTGTCCCAAACTTCTTGCAGCCGCACTTTCAGAGACTGCAGACTGTCAAAGGACGGGTGCCCGTAAAAACTTTCTGCTCGAACACCTCCCACACGCGATAGTCCATCGGGTTGCAATGGGAGAGTTGGCCAGCCACTCCGTCGGGTGGATGAAGTCGGGGCACTGCCGCGAGAGCAACTGCACAGTGTCCTTTGCGGTGTGAGATGGAGCACCGTCCTGAAGAAAAATCCAGTCCTCCGATGGGAAAAGGCGCTTGCAGTCGGGGAAAAATCCGTCCGTCAACAGGCTGCGGTAAAGTGACCCGTCACTTTTGTTGACGCAGGGACAAAGTGCAGTCTCGTCTTCCCAGCAGCCGACACGCCAGCTGCTACCATGACCTTCAAAACAAACCAAAATGAAAACTTTGTGAAAAAAAGGTTCAAAAACCTTCAAGCTTTTCTTTTCCCTCTCAACCAACAGACGGCCGGGATCAATGGCGCGCTTGGGTCCGACGCCATAAACTCTGCTATTCCGCGCGTTCCGTGGCGCCTGAGTCTCAAACCACTTCTCGTCTGTAAAGACCGTGCGTCTCACAGCATCGACTGGTAGCCGACGAAGCAAATTCTGCGCCCTCTTCCGGCGCTGCTGCTTCTGCAATGGATTCAGCTGATGGACTGGAACTTTGGTAAAGCATCGCAGCGCCAGATGTCGCTGGGCCCTTTGGACAGACGTCCTCGCGATGGCCAACTTCTGCGAGATTTTTCTTTGACTCAAGTGTGTCCCAGGATTGGAATCCTGAGACAACGTGTGACGCTTGATTGCTGCACTGTTAGCCTGCGTCAAAGCCGTTCGCGGTCGCCCACTTCCCGGTTTGCGCTGAGAGAACCTCCACGCTGCTAAAGAAAGACCATAAAAACTCGACAATAAACTCAGAAAAAAAACCTTGGTTCGCTGGAGGAAACTCTGAATGCCTCTGAGCGTCACATTGTGATCGCCCTTCAAAAGCCGAAAAATTTTTTTTGCGCCAAAATTGTGATTCGAATGATAATTCCAGATAATTGCGGACAAACCATCCGAATACGCCATTATTTGACAAAAACAGGATCAAAAATATTTTTACAGTATTATTATTATGAACACGCATGAAAACAACCACACAAACACAGACAAATTTTGCGCAAAGTTTGAATTTGTGTTACTAAAGCGGACCTGAACGGACCGGGCTGAAACTTGGCATGCGAGGTAGAATTTCAGGGTGCCCTGTAGCCTGCAAAATTTCAGGCGGATCCGTCCGATCGGCGAGAAGAGGGGGGCACATTTTTTGGTCCATTTTCATGTGGTCCGTCACTTCGAAAATTGGGTGTTTTTGGGAACATGGTCATAAAATGCGCGTGGGTGGTCGGATGGGAATAATATTTGGAGGGCGTATACAGATTGTATTTGGCTATAAGCCCACAAAATTTCATCCCAATCCGCCATGGTTAGGTTGAGTTACGGAAAATACAAAAAGGGCACATTTTTTTTGGGCCACCCTGTACATACATATAGGGACACGTCCGCACATACACGCTCGCACGACAGCGGAGAGGGCGAGGACAGTAGAGCAGGGGCGGAGCTAGAAATTTTCGGCTAGGGGGGGGGCGAACGAGCCTACCTCATGGAACCGGCCACAATTAGCCTATATGTAGGTAGCAGCACCGGCGTAGGTACATTTCGGGAAATAGGAATTTTTTTTGCGAAGAGGGTGAAAAAACGAGCCACAATTTGACTATTAGTTTATTCGTATTTTTTGCGTTGCATGCACACAAATGGCGCCGCAGGAAAAATTTTTAACTTTTTGGCATCATGTACGCTCTGAAAGTCATGCAAATTTTGTTACGCTTTGTGCAAAATTAACTGCGCCTCAGGCGAAAATTTTGCTAATTCTACATCTCTCAATGCCTTCTTTCTTTAAAAAATTAACTGTGGAGCGATTTTAATTGGCCTGTTGGCCAGCAGTGGCGGATCCAGAAATTTTTGGGGAGGGGGAACCCTGTTGATATTTAGAGATGCTGGGTCATTTTGTGATGTTTTGGGCACACAATCGGTCATTATTGACAAGTAATAGATAAAATCGGCGCTGGAGACAAAATTTTTGCGCTTTTCGACCGCCTACACGCATTTTTATGCAGAAAAGTAGTTCGCTAGGCGCGTTTCTTCTTCTACGGCCCAGCCCTCCCCCCTTCGCCCTGGATTCTCGATTTTGGGAGGGAGAATTCTCCCACCCCGCCCTCCCTGATTCGCCACAGTTGGCCAGGTTTGCCAAGAACTGAGGGTTGACTTCCCCCAAGGCGTGCTCACCTCAGCGCCGCAGGCAAAATTTTTTTGGTTAGGAATCCTATATCCTGCCCCCAAAAGGAGTCCCAAGTCCAAGAGTGACCTGTACGCTCACTACAGGAAAGGGTGCAGGAAAAATTGCATGTATGGTAGCGTTTTGTTGGTTGGTTTGGGGCGACTTGAGGCTTTGAAAGGCCCATTTAGAGATGCCCCAAAGCAACGTTACTCTAGAGCTCCTCGAAGCGTCCAGAGGCATGGCACAGCCCCAGGACATCTTTTAGAGAGAGCTCTCGAATCTGCTGGGGAGTGGCGTACGCCATTCCCCACAGTCTGAGGCGCAACACCGCGAGGGCGTCGCACTGCCCTAGGAAGTGAAGACACGTTTATGGGTAGCGCATTAATCTAAAGGAAACAAAGACATCTGCTAAACCTCCCTGGCCTGCCTGCTCGCGCTTGACCTTCGCCCATCACCTACTGCCCACCCTTCGCCCCTCGCCTACCCACTTGCCCTTCGCCCTCGCCTGCCACCCACCTTCGCCCCTCGCCTACCCCGCCCGCCCCACACGCAATCCGCCCAGCTATGGGCGATCGCCCCTTTCGCCCCCCCCCAATCCGCCCTTGCAGTAGAGAAGAGCATGGGCCGGGCCTGGGCCTGATTTTCCAGGGCGGGCCGGGCCTGCCTCGTTTTTGGGCGAAAATTCAATAGAAATTTGCAGGCCTGGGCCGGATTTTTGCCGATTTGGCCGGGCCGGGATTTCCAGGCCCATGCTCATCTCTAGAGGACAGACAGGCGGCCTTTGCAGATCGTGTTCGTGTGCGAGAACAAGAACGCCGTGCACCAGGGCGCGTGCGGCATCGATCTCATCCAACTCTACACGTCCGATCCCAACTCGCCCGACCGCAACGCCATTGTGCCCGTCTGCAGATAGCGCTTCTCGATCGCTCGCTCGTTCGCGCGCAATTCGGTTGTTTGGCCGCCGTCGCTGCGGCCTCTGGATACAATGATGTCGACCGCACGGTGCTGTGGTGGGCGCACGCGACCGTCGAAGACGACTCTGCTCTGCAGAGAGCGGCGCGACCACGGCCTAGTAGCTCTGGTTGCGCGGTAGGACGGTCGTGGAGGTGGACGTCAAGGAGGAGCTCAAGGAGCCGAGAGTGCCGTCCTGGACGGGCGGCGACGCGCACACTCCGGACGAGGTCAGCGTCTTGGCGTCGGCCGCCAGCTCCGCTCGCCGACCGGTCGCGGGTCGGCGACGGCGCGACGACGTTCGCTGCTGCTGTTGCTGCGAGCTGCTGCAAGAAGAAAGAGTTGCGGTGGCGCGGCCGGGGCGGGCGTCGACAACGCGCTTGCCTGCCCTGACTGCGCCTGGAGCAGTTGTCCGTGAGCTCGACCTGTTCGGTCGCCTTGCGACCGCTCAGAAGCTTCGGGTCGGAGAAGCAGGCGCCGCAGAGGACGTAGAGGACGGACGCGAGGATGCGCGAGAAGCCCCGCCGGAAGTTCTCGGACAGAAAGGCGTAGAGGAAGGGATTGAGACAGGAGTTGGCGTAGGCCAGCGTCTGCGCGAACACCTGCACGTAGAAGGTCGCCTCGCCCACATTGATCTGCCGCGGGTAGACGTACGCTGAAACGGAGCACGCGTGGGCTGCTGTGCAAATGTGCAATTCGTGCACTGTAGACAATCTAATTCATTCGGGCCCTGAAAGTGGGGAGCTGGGTAAGTGTAGGGGTGGGGTTGGTGGCGGGGGGGATCGACTAATCATAGGAGGTCTTGCAGTTAGGAGGGGTCGATGTGTGTGGAGCTAATGTTGGCGCTTTCCCGTGGATTACCCCAGTAGTGTGCACACAACGCACAAGGCTGCGCACAGTCTCGCACAGTCACGAACGACGAGCACATCCATACACACTCATACGTATATTCAACAAACAAACACGCATAAAATCCCATTTTTTAAGGTGGCAATTTGCGATTGGGGCCTCTTTGGAGCCTGTACGCGATATTTAGTCTTCGGTCCCTCCTCTCGTGGTCAGTGTCACCTCCATAGAAGAAGAGGAAGTTGAGCGGCAGCCAGCAGAGGGCGAAGACGACGACGACGCCCAGCACCATTTTCGTCACCTTCTTCTTGGCGCTGTAGTCGCGTCGGACGCGCTTGGCCTTGCCCTTGCCGCTGCACGGCCTCACGGTGAGCGTGACCGTGCTACGCGGTGCGCCCGGCCGCGCGCTCGTCCAGAGCTTGTGCAGCATGAAGAAGTAGAACACGAGGATGACGCCCAAGGGCAAGAAGAAGCCGAGCGCGTTGAACGTCCAGAAGTGGACGGCCACCTGGAATCATAGGTGTAACCGGGAATTGGCCCGGGGGGGGGGAGGGTTCGGGCACTTTCTGGGGGGGGGGGTGGTGGGTGGGGTGAAAATCTGGAGGAGGGGGGGGGGGGGTCTGGGCAGAAAAAAATGGGCAATTTTTGGTCTATTTTTAGTCAAAAATACACTGTGAAAGCCTGAAAATAGGTACTTTTTAGCCGAAATACACTGTAAAATAACGCAAACTAGACACTTTTCGGGTCGATTCTTGCTCAAAAAACACTGTACAAAGTGCATTTATTTAGCAATATATGTATGTAGTAGAAAGTTTTCAAAAAGTCTGGGGGGGGGGTTGGGGTGGGGTTTCGCACGAACCTGGGGGGGAGGGTTGGGGGGGCGTGGGTAGGGTCAAAACCAGCAAGTGGGGGGAGGGAAACCCCCCCCCCCCAACCCCCCCCCAGTTACAGGTATGCCTGGCATTCATTTGGATGTATATATACGTATACATGTAGGTAATTGTGGGCAATGTTGCGCAGGGCCCCTTTTCGGGCTCCTCGTGGACCATGAGATCGATCACCCGAGTATACTCAGCGGGAGTGGACGAAATTGGCGCTCCTCGCTTTGTACGATCGACCGGTACCGCAGCGGCTTTGACGCTCGGCGCATGCTTTGTGCCCGAAATAGGCCAATGTCCAAGAAATGTAACAGGGTACCCCGTTCTGCAAAATCGAGTATTTGCTCGAAATTGGACTTGCCCCGAAATGAATCCATCCTGCCTACGCCAGCGGCGTCGTCCGCGCCCGAGCGCGTGCACGCCAGCAGCTGTTCGTCATAACGCGCGTAGAGACAGAGTGGGCAAAGCTTCCCCGCCTCCCCCCCCCCGCATCGCGCGCCTGAGTTCTTGGAATGCGGCTGGCGCTCACTTTGGCCCACAGTTCGGGGCTCCTCCTGAGTAGCGGCTCGAACTGGCAGGTGGCCCTGAGCTCGCCGTAGAAGAAGGTGTAGTAGTGGACGCGGTAGCTGAGGGGCACGGGCAGGCAGGCGAGCAGGATCAGCGCCCAGACGACGGCCATGGCCGAGGCGGCGTTCTTGGCCGAGCGCCAGCTCAGCGACCGGACGGGGTGCACGACCGCCAGGTAGCGATCGAACGCCAGCAACACCAGCGTCCACACGGAGGCGGCCGCGCCGTAGAACTGCAAAGAAACGAAATGGAAAAAACGGCACAATCTGAGGTGTTTCGCTTTAGCTGTCGGAAGAATATACCACCTAGTACAGGGTGGCCCACGTAAGTATAACGATTTACCTAACTGCATTTTACTTCATCTAACTGCAACCAAATTTAACGCACGTAACTGCCGCGATATGCAACCGCAATAGTTGAAGTTTATACATAGGTAAGTTACATAGTTACACTGTACATACCTACATAGAATTTTGCTGCTCAAATCTGCCGCGACTTTGGCAATCCAAATAACTGGTTGCGAGTCTCGACGTTTCAATCTCTCCATAGCCGCACGCAGCCGCAATAGATCCACACCCAAACACAACGCTCCGGAAAGTTGTCGAGCGGGACGAGAGCGTCTTTGGTCGACCGGACAACTTTCAAAGTCCGGACAATCAGATTAAGTGAAGAAGCTGCTGTAAAACTGGTGTTTGTAGTCTGCACAATGGTACTGAAGCGTGACCTCAACTTTCTTCCCCAAAGATTTTTGGTTCGGGAACGTAACGCCACTGTTATGTACAGTACGTGTCTCACCGCTAGAGTAAACGGAGGCATACATAAGTAATCTATCCAACTCATGTACCCACCCACGCCACGAACCAAGCGAAGAGAATGGAATGAATGAGTGGCTGGTATGCTGCTGCACTAATGGGTGGCCGAGCATTCGATCGAACGATACCTATGTTGCGTTGCTCTGATCTGATGTATGGCAAACAGTCACTCGAGATGACGCCAGCAAAAATTTTTTCGAGCAAACATGACAAGATGCCAACATCAGTGCTTGATGCCCCCCGACGGTATGGAGCAGCCATACATTGTAACATTGGACGTTCAAGGACCGCCGCGTCAACGAGTTACGTTTCCCACTGCCTCTGTTGTGAGTGAGGCTGGACGAAAACGTCGCCGTTGGCCAGCAGCGCGGCTTCTGCAAATGATTCGTATCGTCGCCGTCGGAAATGGAGAGGAAGCTCTCGTAGTGTCGCCGAGTACGCTTGACGGCCACTCTGCAAACTGCGCGCCACGGCCGCCCAGGCAAGCTTCGTGCACCAGTTCTACTGGTCGGCTACCACGACGACGGTAATCGAGATGACTACGAGCGAGGCGTCAGCGCACTTAGTCAGCCAAGTCCAGAACGACGGCGCTGAAGTAGCCAGGCGTGCCGTCAGTTGAGGACGACGCAAGGGGAGTGGCAGCCTGAGCAAAATTTGCACAGCGCCTTGAATAAAGCCAAAGTACTCGCATCGATTGAGCATCTGCGCAACCTCAGCGCAATCGTAGAGGATTACAAATTAGTGTTGTTTACTGCCGCCGATTAATCTAAGTGCGCGAAAAAGTACTGTAGAATAAGTGGCGTTACGTCCGCCAACTAAAAACCTTTGGG